>PVKV010005105.1:0-59012 GCA_004027835.1 Alouatta palliata | reverse complement strand
CTGGGATTACAGGTGTCTGCCACCACATTTGGCTAATTTTTGTGTTTTCAGTAGAGATAGGGTTTCACTATGTTGGCCAGGCTGGTCTCGAACTCCTGATCTTGTGATCCACCTGCCTCGGCCTCCCAAAGTTCTGGGATTATAGGCGTGAGCCACTGCACCCAGCCTCCCTCCCTCCTTCTTTCTTTCTTTCTTTTTCTTCCTTCCCTCCTTTCTTCCTTCCTTCCTTCCTTCCTTCCTTCCTTCCTTCCCTCCCTCCCTCCCTCTCTCCCTCCCTCATCCCTCCCTCCCTTCCTCCCTTTCTTCCTTCTCTCTTTCTTTTTTTTTTTTGGACAGGGTCTCACTCTGTCTCCCAGGCTAGAGTGGAATGGTGCAATCACAGCTCACTGCAGCCTCTACCTACCAGGCTCAGGCAATCCTCCTGCCTCAGCTTCCTGAGTAGCTGGGACGGCAGGTGCACACAACCACGACCAGCTGATTTTTTATTTTTACTTTTCATAGAGACAGGCTCTCACTATGTTGCCCAGGCTGGTCTCAGATTCCAGGACTGAAGCAATCCTCCTGCCTCAGCCTCCCAAAGTGCTGGGATTACAGGTGAAGTCTCCACATCCGGTCTCCTCGACTGTTTTCTAATGAACCCACAGTCCTGGCCGGGCCTCCGATGAGCCCAGACCCGGCTGTCCCTTCCAGTCTGGCTGTGCCACCCCCTCATCCGGTCCAAACCCTTCCTCACTCGCTCACAGGCCTCTTTCCTTCCAGAGGCCCCTCCCACCCCCTCTCCAGCTCCGGCTTCTCCCTTGGCCCCCTCTGGCTGGTATTAGCAAACTCCATTAAGGGTCAGGTATTTGATATTCCAAATAAAATCTCCGCAGCCCCCATGAACCATCTTAACTGCAGAAACGCCCACAGGACTTGGGATTAGAAGCTCCGCAGCACAGGGGAAATGAGGGGATTTTATTTAGTGTTTAGGATTTATACATGCATATGTTGGTGGGGGGAAGATGCATTTGAATCAAGTAACATAATCCACAGAGTGAGAGGCTAAAAGCACCATAGGAAAGGGTATTTGCATATATTAATCTCTTAACATCCAGAAAGGGGGAATGTGTGGGGGAAACAGAGAGATCGCCAGGTGCTGTTTGCTTTCGGTCCTCACCTGCCCACTGCCAGCCTCACCCGCAGCCCCCGACACACCCCTGGACCAGGATCGGCAAGGGCAGGGGTCAGTGGCTCTTTAACCCTGATCGCCCAGCCCTGGTGCTTTCTGTTGAATGAACAAATGTCGGATGGATGTGTGGTAGGAAGAACGGCTCTCTCCACACACGCGGGGTTTGAACCACCAGCCCTCTGACTTCTTCTCTCCACAGATCCGGAGGGGCCATGGGGCCCAGGCTCTACCTAGCCACTAGGGTCAGCACACCACAGATAAGGACTCAGCACGCAGGAGCCTCTACCCTAGCTAGGGGAAGGCAAACACGGGGCTGAGACACTCATGGAAGAGCCCGTCTCCGCAGCACGTTCACAAAGGCCTCCTGGAGAAGGCAGAGCAAGAGACGGATGGAGTGGAGAGGACAGGGAGCCCCACTGGCGGGCACAGCCCGGGCCAAGGCCTGCAAGGAGGGAAAGGATTTGGGGTGTTTGTGGGTAGACACGGGGCGGGGGTGAGGCAGAAGTGAGTGCCTCGGGCAGGAGCCAGCTTATGGGGCCTTGGGAGCCCTGGGGGAGTTTGAGTGTTATTCCAAGCACATGTGAGGGACGCTGATGACAGTTTGGGAACACAGAGCCACAGAGACACCTTTCCGGAGCAAGGATAGCCACTTCCCCAGCCAGGTGAAGAGTTTAAAATATGCGAGCCCACCCCCGCCCCCACCTCTGTGCAGAGTGCAACCCATGACTCCTCATCTCTCTTTCACACACACACACACACACACAAACACACATACACACATACACATACATACATACACATACACACACATATATACATATGTACACACATGTATGCACACACACAGGCACACACATACACACACATATACACGCGTGCACTCACACATACGAACACACATACACACACACACACCAGCCCCAACAGAAGGCCCTGCAGGAAGGCAGGTCTCAGGAAGCCCGGCTTTTGGCTGACCTCGGCTTGGTGCCCAGGCCAGGAGGGCACTTTTCCCTGCCAGGCAGCTCCCTGGGGCGAGTCAGAAACCAGGTGCAGCTAGCAGAGATGTCACGGGCACCTCGGACACAGGGCCAGCTTCCCCCAGTGAAAACGGGACCCTACCCCATTCCCAGTCACCTTCAACACCAGCAGACCTCAGTCGCTAGCACTTCGTGGGGCCTTGGGATGTCTGAATTCATTTTGCCCCCTCTTTAAAGATGGTGAGATTGAGGGCCAGAGAAAGTGATTTGTCCAAAATCACAGAGCTGAGAAATAGTAGGGGCTGGATTCGAACCCCTGCCTCATCTACAGCTCACCAGTACCTGGCCCCTCCCTGTCCCATCTAGAATTTAAATTCAGTAGAGCCTCATTCATTCAAAGCCTCCTTAATTCCAAATTCCTGAGCAGAGGCTCTCCCGTGCACCAAATGGGGATGGGAACACAGGGTGCACTGAATAAATGAACTGCATGATGAGAGGGTGGCTTGCTCAAGAACTTCAGGGTCACACATGAGTCTTTGCCCAGTAAGCGCGCCATTCTCAAAGAACCTCTTTAAAGCAGCCTCGGAGGCCCTGGTCCGGTGCCACGGGGAGGTGCTGCGGCCAGTGGCGCCTGAGTTGGCTGGAGACAGCCGGGTGTCCAGCTCCCAGCTGTGCGAGCCGAGGCCAGGTCTGCCCCTCTCTGAATCCCAGTGAGAATGCCTTCCCGCAGAGCTGTTGCCTGTGAGAACGGTGTGCAGCCAGGTACCCAGCAGGTGCTCAGTCGCAGCTGTCTGACAATAATTAAAAAGCATCTCTTGGATCAAACAGCCTGCATCTCAGACTTCTTCTAATTTGCACTGGTCTTTACAGAGAAGGAGGTGCACTCTGTTCCCGACAATCCCACCTGGCTGGGCTGGCGTGGGTCCCCTAAATTCCCCAGCGAGGGCGGGGACCCATCACTGGCTCTAGCAGCGGGTACCTACTTATCCAGCACGTGCTTCATGTCAGGTTCCCTGCGGATGGCGGGGTACACAGATAGCAGAGGCCTAGACAGACACGGCCCTGCCCTCAGTAGCTCCAGCCTCGCTATTCAGCTTGCCTGACAAGGGGCAAAGAGGGTGGAAGATGTTGGAGTTGCCAGATTAAATTCAAGATGCTGAGTGTCCTTTGAATTTGAGGTAAAAACAAATTTTTAGCGTGTGTATTCCATTCCATATTTGGATAATTTATACTCACAAATTGCTTGGTACTCACCTGAACATTCACATTTAACTGAATGTGCTATATTTGTATTTTATTTTATTATTTTTGAGACAGGGTCTTGCTCTGTTATGCAGGCTGGAGTGCAGTGGTATGATCTTGGCTCACTACAACCTCTGCCTCTCAGGTTCAAGCAATTCTCCTGCCTTAGCCTCCCGAGTAGCTGGGATTACAGGCGTGCGCCACCACGGCTGGCGAATTTTTGTATTTTTAGTAGAGATGAGGTTTCACCATGTTGGCCAGGTTGGTCTCGAACTCCTGACCTCAGGTGATCCTCTTACCTTGGCCTCCCAGGGTGCTGGGATTACGGGCGTGAGCCACCGTGCCCGGTCTTTCTTTTATTTTTATTGCTAGATCTTCTGTTTATCGGTTACCCAGCACCTTTACAGGAGTCCTTCTACCGAACGACCAGACCCTGTGAGCTCAGGGACAAACGCAGGAACAAGCCCACAGGATAATCACACAGGGTGGTCCAGGGAGGGGCTTTGACAAGGCGACTTTGAGCTCAGACCTGATGCATGTAGAGGAAGAGAAAAGGCATCACCCCAGGAGAGAGAAGGAGGATAGGAGGCCCGGGGGAGGCAAGGCAAGGCAAGGAGAGAGCCAGTGGCTGCAAAGGAGACCGCACTGGCCAGGAGCGGAGGGAACCGGGGGCTTTGTGGAGGAGGCCAGGCCTCGAAGGAGGAGCTGGACAGAAAGGAGGTGGCGCAGAGGAGCCCCGATTTGGGAAGAGGTAAGCCAGACAGCAGGCCCCTGCAACACCCACTCTCCAGACACCGTCTCTCACAAGGACCTTTGGGACACAAGAAAATATGCACAATAAACCGTCAAGTGAAAAACACCAGATACAAAACTGACAGCAGCTGTGGGGCTGTGGAGGTTGAACCAGACCATCCGGTTCAGCACGTAGCAGGTGCTCAATAAATGGGAGATACATGGAATCGCGCTTTTCCCATTTGCAGACAGCCTCAGAGGGATCAGAGGCATCACTGAGATGTTGGCCCTTGTTTTGTGAATGAATAAACGAATAAACGAATGGCTGGAATAGATGTGAGGTTACCGTGACTCCATCCAGAAACCGCTTGGTCCAGACTTTGAAGGCAATAAAACAGCAAGAAAAGACAGGCCCTGTCTCCCGGCCCCCGACAGGCGCTGTCACTCTTGAGCCTGTGGTCATGAGTGCATTTGTGCGTCGCCCACCCTCCCCAGCCCCCCAAGCCTGCTGAGTCTCTGAGCCTCCAGCCACGTAGGAGGGATCAGTTCTGCAGCTTCCGACACCCCAGCCCATGTCCTCTCAGCCCACTGGGCCCTCAGTGGGTGAAAAATCCTGGCTCACCAAGCGGAGGCCAAGGACTCTGGGAAGAGGCCCGGCGGCCTCCCAGATGGACCAGAGGTCCTGCTCACTGGTCTCCTCCTGTGTGTCCTTGGCAAGCGGCTTCCGGTCTCTGAGTCTTGGTATCCTTGTCTATAAAATGGGAATGGGGCCAGGCACGGTGGCTCACACCTGTAATCCCAGCACTTTTGGAAGCCAAAGCAGGTGGATCACCTCGGGTCAGGAGCTCAAGACCAGTCTGGCCAATATGGTAAAACCTTAACTGTATGAAAAACACACACACAAAAATTAGCCAGGTGTGGTGACGGGCGCCTGTCTCCCAGGAGGCTGAGGCAGGAGAATCACTTGAACCCAGAAGCCAAGGTTGCAGTGAGCTGAGATTGCACCACTGCACTACAGCCTGGGCTACAAAGCAAGGCTCTGTCTCTGGGCGCAGTGGCTCACACCTGTAATCCCAGCACTTTGGGAGGCCGAGGCGGGTGGATCATGAGGTCAAGAGATCAAGACCATCCTGGCCAACATGGTGAAACTCCATCTCTACTAAAAATATGAAAATTAGCTGGGTGTGGTGGTGGGCACCTGTAGTCCCAGCTACTTGGGAGGCTGAGGCAGGAGAATCACTTGAACCCAGGAGGCAGAGGTTGCAGTGAGCTGAGATTGTGCCCCTGCACTCCAGCCTGAGTGACAGAGATAAAAAATATATAAATATATATAAAATAAAATATAAAACGGGGATGGATTCGAGTGATGTCATCCTTCATTCATTCACAAAGGTTTGGAGAGAATCTGTTCCCTGCCAGGCTCCACACTGCGGGTGTGAGGCTCCAGAGAGAAGTTCTTGAACTGGCTGATGCTTTCACGGAGGTGGCAGGTGATCACAGGGGCACCACCTGTAAGATAACCACAGAAGGGGCTGTGGAGAGGTCCCAGTGCCTGGAAAGGAAGAGAAAATACGAGGCCCGTGCATGGCTGTCAGCAGAGGGTACCTGGCACCAGCTCCCTCCCGATGAAAAGACCCCCAACCTAGACAGGCCCTTCTCAGTCCCTCCAGCTTCTAAGGCTTTTATTACTAGTAATCACACTCAGGTGACGTTTAATGAGCGCTTGCCACGCATCAGCCTCTGTGCTTCGAGGAGTTCTCGCGCGTAGACCATGGCTGGCCCTGCAACTCCAGCTGCAGCAGACACAGCCTGTCAGCACAGTCAGAACCAGGTGCTGATGACTCCTGGGACCTCTTCTAAGGGGAGGTGGGTTTGGGGCACAGGCTGGAGACCGGGGCAGGCCGGGCCCCTTCCCACCGCATCCCCACCCCATCAGACCACCAGTGCCCCTCAGGATGCCCGGCCCTGACCCTTCCCTTTACAGAAAGAGAAGCCGAGTCCCCCAAAGGAGACTCCTGCTCCAGTGCTCTTCCCGAACTGCTCTGGCCACCCTCAGACCACCCCTTGCTCTCCTCTCTGCAGTTACCCCTCCTGCTCCCAACCTGCTCCTCCTCACCTCCAGTGAGGGCGGGATCTCCAGGGTGAACCCATGCAAAGCCTCTCCCTGGGGTAAACCCGTGCGAACCCAGTGAAGCCTCTTCACAGTCAGCCCAAGCTGCTGCCAGACCCAGGACCAGGGCGGGTGTGCACGGTGCAGGTGTGGACGTGGAGAAAGAGGAGCCCAAAGCTCTGCTCTGAGGCCAGGCCTGAGACCTGGACACCCAGAGCCTCTCTAGGTCCACCCAGGGGTGCTGGGTCCGTGGAAGCGGAGACTGAGCACTGCGGCCTCTCACTCCCACCCACCGTCCCACCTCCGCCCTGGAGTGTCCTGTTTCGTGGAATGTCAGGTGTCACCATGTGCCTGCTGCACTGTGTACCCTGGGGTGGTGACAGGGAGGGGTCACGTGGCCAAAGGAGACCCCTGAAGCCTAGGGAAGGAGCCCACTGCAGCTCCAGTGAGGCAGAATCCCCAGGGTGAACTCGTGACCTTGAGCATGACCTTGAATGTGAGGACACCGCGTGACTTTGGGCTGCTGCTCCTTTCAGTGCCACAGGTGCCCCCGAGTCCTGGGCCCCTTTCTCTCCCCCAGTCCCTTCCTGCCACACTCACTCCTAGTTCTCCACCTCGTTCCCTTCTAAATGATGGGGACTTCTAACCAGACCTGACACCACAGCCTCTTGGCCCCTCACGTCATGAATACGAAGCCGGGCAGGTCTGGGCTTGGCCACCCATTCCGACTCGCTGGCTGTGTGGCCTCGTGCAGGTCACTTGCCCTCGCTGAACCTCGGCTTTCTTGCCTGTAAAATGAGGGAAGATGCACTCGGCGTGGATGAACACTGGTGCCCCCATGCAGATGCCACGTCAATATCATCACACGGCTGAGGCAGCTCCCGGGGAATGGGGAGGATTCGGCCTCTGCCCTGGTCCTAGCTGGGTCTGCGGCTGCTGTTGTCCACCTGTGGCCCTCAAAGTGTGGTCCTCCCGGCCAGCAGCATTGACCTTGCCCAGGAACTTGTTAGAAATTCGGATTCTTGGCTGGGTGCGGTGGCTCACGCCTGTAATCCCAGCCCTTTGGGAGGTCAAGGCAGGTGGATCACCTGAGGTCAGGAGTTCAAGACCAGCCTGACCAACATGGAGAAACCCCATCTCTACTAAAAATACAAAATTAGCTGGGTGTGGTGCTGTGCACCCGTAATCCCAGTTACTCAGGAGGCTGAGGGAGGAGAATCGCTTGAACCCGGGAGGCAGAGGTTGTGGTGACCCAAGATCACACCACTGCACCCCAGCCGGGGCAACAAGAGCAAAATTCCGTCTTAAAAAAAAAAAAAGGAAAGAAAAGAAATTCAGATTCTCTGTCCTGGCCAGTCCTGTGAATCAGAGCCCCTGGGGTGTGACCAGACACCTGCGTTTTCACAAGGTGAGCTCCAGGGGCCTCTCAAAGGCACTGGTGTGACCCAGGAGATCCTGGGGGTGGCGGCCCCTTTGTGCCTCCCTTGCTCCCACCCCAGGGCCTGGTCCTCCCACTTCTCCAGTCAGCTCTGCTCTAAACGCTGGACAATGGCCCCTCAGTGTGGCCCCTCCTGTGCTAGTCAACAACTGGGGGGCCCATGTTTTCCAAATGTGGTCCCCAGAGTCCCCGCACCAGGCCACCGGGGAGCCTAACAAAAGGCAAGCCCCTGAGTGTCGCCCAGACCTGCTGAGCATGGCTCCCCAGGAAGTTGCTTTGGGGGCACCCACAATTCCCAGAACAGGGGGGCAGAAAATGGAGGGCACAGGCAAAGCCGGGCCCTGGGGAGGAGATGGAGGAAAAGGGAAGTCAGAAGATTCCCCAGCGCCAGGACGGGCACTGCTGTCCCCCCAAAGTCACCACAAGCCAGGGGACCCTTGGTGGCAGGGGTCCGGGAGACCTTGGCAGTTCAACCTTGTTCGGACACCGTTTGAGTGGCTAAAGATAAGCAAGGATGAAATGTTATGAAATAATAAGGCCGGGCGCGGTGGCTCACACGTGTAATACCAGCACTTTGGGAGGCCGAGGCGGGCGGATCACTTGAGGTCAGGAGATCGAGACCATCCTGACCAACATGGCAAAACCCCATCTCTACTAAAAATGCTACTCGGGAGGCTGAGTCAGAGGTTGCAGGGAGCTGAGATCTCGCCACTGCATTCCAGCCTGGCGACAGAGTCTCAAAAAAAAAAAGGAAGAAGTGTTTTGAAATAATCATCGTATTCCCCGCTCCAGCCCACCGCAGAACCCTGGAAAGTAAGGGACGCCCGATGCAGTGACAATCAAGGTGCCTGCAGCTACGTGACCCCAAGGCCTAGCTCACCCCATCCTCCACCCTTCACTTAATTCCAAATACCTTTTCTCTTGTCAGCCGCACGTGAGTGGGCTTCAAAGTCAGGTGGTGGCTCCCGTGACCCTTTAGGTGGAGAGCAGGGATGGGTCTGGCTTCTTTGGGTTCTGTGTGGTGGGCCTGGAGGCCAAGATGAACGGCCACAGCCAGCCATGCCCCAGGCCTGCAACAAGAGGGAGGGAGGGAACCCAGCCTGCCAGTCACTGCTCCACACCCAGGCCCTCCCAGGTTGGAACAGACCAGCAGCCAGAGGGTCTAATGCCACCGCCCTGTAAGGAGGATACCCAAGGCACCTGGAGAGCCTTGGGCTGGGGAGTTCGAGACGGGATCAGCCAGAGCTCCAGGAGCGGAAGCCCATACTCACCTAAGCTGAAAATCATGTACGATGATATCATAGGTGGCAACCTCACTGTCTTTGCAGAGAGGATGGTCTGGTATCATGTGTTCCTCCATGCAGCGATTTACAGAAAGCTGCCTCGACGGTCGAAATGTACTTCCCCACTTTCACCTCTATCTTGGATTCTGTCACAGAATATGGCGAGGTCTCACAGGGCTGCAAGCCTCAGGCAGGTTTGAGGGGATGGTAGCGGGGGTTTGCAAGGATGTGCTGGCCGCATCCGAACCCCTCCCACCAAATGTGTCCTCACAGCTGCCTTTCCCATCGGAACAAACGTCACAAAACAAGAGTCAAATAGGCTTCCTGATCCATGAGTTACAGAAGCCCAATGCCACCCACGGGTCCGTGCACCGCCTCTTCTTGACCCAGCCCTTCCAGTGGCTCCTTCTTCTGTTATTTGCTTTCCATCTTTCTTTAAACATATTCACTGCTATTACTTAAATAAATGCATCCGTAAGGGAACTTTACGTGACTGTATTAGACGGGAAAACACTAAGATCACAGGCCATAAATAGAAGGTAAAGTAAAAATAAATTACAATTAGAATAAGCAGTGTTAGGAAATGCTAGCTGGCTATTGTCATCTGCCAATGGCCCTTTGACAGAAAAGGGTTGGGACATGGCGCGCTTCCCCTGCAGGGACCCAGGGCGCTGAGCCTGAGAAGGGAGTCACCTTTGTGTGGTGGGAAGCTGTGATCCCTGACACCACTTTCTCCTAGGTCACCGAGGGTGCACATCCCACACTGGGGAAACCCTGACCTGGGGAGCACCCCCAAGCCAGCAAACCAGGGGCGGGGCTCCTTACGAGGTGAGGACTAGATGGTATCTAACGCTGATGGGTGCTATCATGCCTCTCTGGGGCAGGACACCGTCCCACTGAGGACCATGACGTCTGTGGCACTGTCCTGAATGGCAGGACCTCTCGAAAGTGGGACCCTGCTGACCACCCTCTCAATTCTAAGTGGGGCCGCAGAGGTGGATCACAGTCATATCCTGTGCTAATACTTTCTTTATGAGAAATGCAATTATAAGTCTAAGAAAAGGATGTGTGAATTAAAACGGGCAGTCACGCAGAACAAGGGGGAGGGGATGCAGGAGGGGCCAGGACGTCCCCACCTAGTCTCACCTGCCGCAGGACCGGCTCCTCCATCACTTCCGTACAGCACGGGGCCTGGGCAGCCCTCGCTCTGTACTGAGGGTACGGGCACGCAGGCTGGTGTCGTATGTCACAGGTGGCAAATCCATCACGTGGCCTCAGGACTACCTGCATGCAGTGGAGATGGGAAGGCCTCTGTCCACACAGGTCCCGGCTGGGCTGTGACACACTCTTGAGGCCCATCCCTTCCCCTGACCTCACAGTCTTCTGGGTCACCTTCTAGGGTCAGCAGAGCAGCCTGGATGCACTCAGAAGCCCCAGGGGACTGAGGCCACACTCTCTGAGACCCAAGTGCACCCCACTGCAGCATGTGACGAGCCCTGGGTGGGGAGAAGGTGACACAAGGAGGCTCTGAGCCACCACCGGGTCCCAGGCACTCGTCCCAGTCTGTGGGGAGAGTCCACCTCGGCTCCAGCTGGCAGGATCAGTTGGGGGATGAGGGTCAAACCTTGGCAGCCTAGAGCAGTGGCTCAGCCAGGCCCGGCGAAGGGCTCTGGGCAGACCCCAGGCATGTCTGAGGCTGGAGGGGCAGCCCCCAGGCATCCCACCCCACTCCCCTCCCACCTTGATGCCTCTCGGCCTTACCCCAAGGCCATGTCCCAGCAAGAGAGACAGGAATCCCCAGCCCCAAGGGACTCTCTAGGGCAGAATGCCTGAAAGATCAGGGCAATCTCCACAAACATAGACGGAAACAGAAACCTGGCTCCCCAGACATCCCAGGGCTCCACGCTAACACGGAGACAGGGAGGGCCGCAGGTGGGTCAGGGGTTTTAACACTGCCCAGACCCGGGTGTGCGTCTCAGTGCCACCCTGTGCCGGCCATGTGGTGTTCGGCCAGTGACTTCCCTTCTGTGAGCCTGTTTCTGCATCTGCCAAGTAGGTCTGATAGCACAGAATAAGCGCAGGTTTTCCGTGAATTTTCAAACCTTTGTATGGAGAGTGCACAATGCTGGGGCTGTATGGATGAAATGTGTATAGGTGGGAGCAATTATTACTTTTCCTGCGTACATACAGGATCTCGCTCTGACACTCAGGCTGGAGGGCAGTGGCACCATCACAGCTCACTGCAGCGTCAGCCTCCTAAGTTCAAGTGATCCTCCCATCTCAGCCTCCCAAAGTGCTGGGATTACGGGCACGAGCCACCATGCCCAGCTTGCAATGATCATTACTGAACATCATGCTCATACGTGTATTGGCAGGTCTTAAACATATAAGAAACTTTTAAGTAAAGAAACTTAAAATGGAGAATTTCTATGAGTTAGTTCAATTTAGTCTATAGGTAAGAAGAGAGACTACAGTCCGGTTTCAGTTCAGCTCCTGGAACCAGGGCCTGTCTGCCCACCCTCATAAGACAGACGCATCTCTCCATCCTGGCACCGCCCAGGCACCACCCCCTCCCAGGTGAGCATTCCTGCCACATCCCCCTGTGGCCCTAACCAGGGACGTTTCTTTTTTCTTTTCTTACTTTTCTTTTTTCTGAGACAAAGTCTTGCCCCGTCGCCCAGGCTGGAGTGCAATGGCACGATCTCAGCTCATGCAACCTCCTCCTCCTGCCTCAGCCTCCCGAGTAGCTGGGATTACAGGCGAGCACCACCACCCCTGGCTAATTTTGTATATCTTTAGTAGAGATGGGTTTCACCATGCTGGCCTGGCTGGTCTCGAACTCCTGACCTGGTGATCCACCTGCCTCAGCCTCCCAAAGTGCTGGGATTACAGGCATGAGCCACCGAGCCCAGTCCCTTTTTTTTTTTTTTTTTAACACAGAGTCTCGCTCTGTCGTCCAGGCTGGAGTGCAGTGGCACGATCTCCGCTCACTGCAACTTTTCCTACCAGGTTCAAGTGATTCTCAGGTGCCCAGCACCACTCCCGGCTAATTTTTGTGTTTTTAATAGAGCAGGGTTTCACCATGTTGGCCAGGCTGGTCTGGAACTCTTGACCTCAGGTGATCCACCCTCCTCAGCCTCCCAGAGTGCTGGGATTACAGGCGTGAGCCACCTCGCCTGGCCTGTTTTCTCATTTGTGAAGATGCAGGGCTTCTGTGAGGACTGGGTGGAAGGCACCTGGCACATAGCAGGTCCTCACTGTGGGCGGCGCCCCCAAGCCCCAGAGACAAGCCCAGACAGCACAATCCTGGCTTCCCGGCCCCGCTGGAGAGGCCTGGGAGGTCAAAGGGGCGGGTGGGAAATTGAAGCCCGAGATGAATGGCCATTCTGCAGCTGGCCAAAAAGATTCTGGGAATGGGAGCATCACTGGGAAAGGAGATGTGGGGACCTTGCCCGGGGGAGGGACCAGGGGTTTCTAGATCCAGCCCTGCCCCCACGTAGTCACCTCGCTGGCTGCGAAAGACCCCATGTGGTGCAATGTAGATGTCCAAAGTGAGAAGCAAGGCTTGTGCAAGGCAGTGTGGAGTTATCTGGGGCTTTGATCCCTTACCACCCATGGCTCCCAGAATGGGACAAGTGGCTGGCCCTGCTGCAGAACAGACTGAGGAGCCTGAGGGACCTGCTCCAGGCCACCAGCTCTTTGTGCAAATCTTGGTTTTCTGGTGCTTGGTTGGCTGGAAGAAGGGCGTAGCCAGATTGGGGGCGTGGTCTTTGCTCCCTTAGCCCCACCCACCAGGTGGGGGAGATGGAGGAGAGAGACCCGGGAGGGTGACCAGGGCAGCAAGAGGAGGCTCGCTCAGGCACCGCAGACCCTTGGTCCCTGGGGCACCCCTCTCTGCTAAGAGATTGGCAACCAGAACCAACAGTTGTTGAGGCAGCACACCTGGCGGAGGTGGGGGAGGGGGTGGCCAGGTGCAGGCCCAGGCAGGCAGGGACATGCAGAGGCTGGGCTGGGCTGGGCTCCAAGGCAGGGCCTCCCAGGGAAGTTGCAGTCACCCATCCATCACTTATTCATCCATCAAATATGTACCGATGCATGGCCTGGGTGCCGAGAGAGCCCCAACCCATCAGACACAGCCCTGCCCTCCTGGGGCCTGCCAAGAGGTCAGCCCAGAAACAGGGAGGCTGGGCCACTGAGGCCTGGTGGGCTGCAGGAGGACTTCGAGGACTTTGCATCCTCCTCTCTGCAAGACCCTGGGGGGTTCTGAGCCAGCAAGAGATGGGATTTGACTTGCATTTTAAAAGGGTCTTTTGGCTTCGGTGTGGAGAAGGTGAAGCTGGGAGACTGGGGAACCGCTGCATTCTTACCGGGGAGCGAGGGCGGCTAGGCACTGGGTCCCAGCACCCCTGGAAAGGGGCCGGGGCCAAGTCTGTGTGTGTGTGTGTGTGTGTGTGTTTCATTTTGTTTTTTTTTCTGAGACGGAGCCTTGCTCTGTCGCACAGGCTGGAGTGTACTGGTGTGATCTCGGCTCACTGCAACCACCACCTCCCAGGTTCAAGCAATTCTCCTGCCTCAGCCTCCTGAGTAGCTAGAATTACAAACTCGCATCACCACACAGGGTAGAGACAGGGTTTCACATGTTAGCCAGGCTGGTCTCGAACTCCTCACCTCATGAGCCACCCGCCTCGGTCTCCCAAAGTGCTAGGATTACAGGTGTGAGCCACTGCGCCTGGCCTCAAGTGTGTTTTAAAGTGAGAGTTCACACGATCGCTGGTCTAGCTGTGACTGCGCCACTGTACCCCAGCCTGAGTGACAGAGTGAGACCCTGTCTCAAAAAAAAAAAAAAAAGGAAAAAAAGAAAAGCACCCATCATGGGATGTAACAAGGAGATGGGAGTAAGGGCCACTCCAGGAGCTTGGATCTGAGGAAGCAGAGCAGGCAGTTTCCATTTGCTGTGGGAGGAGCGGGTTTGGAGCTTTGCAGTGGGGCAGATGGGGTTTGGGAAACATGAATTGTGAGGATGGAGGAGCCCGTCCCTTGGGAGTGCAGGCCTGGAGGTCGGTGGGGGGAGCTGGACTTCGGGGAGGAATCTGGGACTCAGGCCCTGGGATGGAAGAGGTCTCCCAGGAAGAGGGCGGCAGGCAGGTTACCAGGGACGAGAGGAGCAAATGAGAGACAGGGAGGCAAAGCCATGTCCTGGGGCCAAGAAAAGGGCATGTTCACAGACAGAGGGCGTGAGCGGCCACCTCCAAGGCTGCTGGCAGGTGGAGGACTGTGGTGGCCATTGCTGACCTTGGCAAGAGCTGTGTGGGTGGAAGGGCAGGGCTGGAAGCCCGACTTTGGTGGGCCCAGGGGATGACGGGGATGTAGGGAGGAGGGGCGGAGAGAGAGAGCACAGAGACCACCCTTCCAAGGGAATGTGCTAGAAGGGGATCAGATAAGCACAGCGGAAGCTAAAGGGATTGTGGGGTCAGAGGGTGGCTTCTTAAAGTCTGGGGGCATTCCTGCACGTTTGTTGCATGCTGATGGGGTTGACCCAGGAAAGGAAACAGCTGGTGATGCAGGAGAGATGGGGCTGTGGGGGAGGGAAGCCTCGGGAAGGTGGAACAGGAAGCCAGGTGCATGGGGCCCAGGCAGGGAGGACGGCTGATAGGCAGGAGAGGAGAGACGGCTGATGGGCACAAGGGGAGGGACAGCTGCCCAGGGAGCCACCTAGGGAGGCTGGTGAGTGCAGGGCCAGGAACGCCTCTGATTGCCTCTGTGTTTGCAGTGAAGCTCATGCCTGTAATCCCAGCATTGTGGGAAGCCAAGGCAAGAGGATCTCTTGAGCTCAGGAGTTTGAGGCCAGCCTGCACAACAGGGTGAGACCCTGTCTCTAAAAAAAAGAAAAAAAGTTAGCCAGGCACGGTGGTGTGGACCTGTAGTCCCAGCTACTCAGGAGGATGAGGAGGGAGGATCACTTTAGCCCAGGAGTTTGAGGCTGCAGTGAGCCGTGATCATACCACTGCACTCCAGCCTCAGCAACATAGCGAGATCCCACCCCCCAAAAAAAGCAACCTATCATCTGAGAGTGAGCCGAGGGCTGAGGGAGGTGGGGTATTGGAGGTCTGGGGAGAGAAAGAAGCTGTGGTCTAGGAGATAGGGGCTGCAAGCTGACCAGCGGAACACAGGATTGCTGGACAGCACAGACTGTTTGCTGGAGGTCAAGGTCACGAGATAAAGTCGGTCGTGCCGTCAGGTGGCTTTGTCCAGGCAGGTTCTGCTGCTTGGATATCAGACAGCAACAAGCAGCACCAGGACTCAAGCAGAACGGGGTTCTCCAGGTGGATGGAGGAGGGGGAGGGCAGGGTGACCGAGGGCATCTGCAGCAGACGACGAGGTTGGAACCCGAGTAAGCGGAGGACACGGGAGGGGAGGGACATGGAACGTACCCTGGTGGCAGACAGCAAGAGGCAAAGCATGGTCAGAGTTCAGGGCACAGAGGGAATGTGTGGAAAGACAAGAGGCAGAGCTCTGAGAACGGGCACTTGCGGCGGAAACGGCGGATGGGAGGGTGTTACTGACCGAGCCAGGACCCAGGTGTACCATGGAAGTGGCCATTGAGACAGGGGCTGACGGGGTGGGGGAGAGGGCGAAGAAGATTTCAGACCAGATGTAGGGGCTCACACCTGTAATCTCAGCACTTTGGGAGGCCGAGACTAGAGGATCGCTTGAGTTCAGGAGTTTGAGACCAGCCTGGACAACGTAGTGAGACCTCATCCTTACAAAAAAATACAAAAATTAGCTGGGTGTGTTGGCAGGTGCCTACTTGGGAGCCTGAGGTAGGAGGATTGCTTGAGCCCAGGAAGTCGAGGTGGCAGTGTGCTGTGATCATGCCACTGCACTCCAGCCTGAGTGACAGAGAAAGAAAGAGAGAGAGAGAGAGAGAGAGAGAGAGAAAGAAGGAAGGAAGGAAGGGAGGGAGGGAGGGAGGAAGGAAAGAGAGAGAGAGAGAGAAAGAAAGAAAAAGAAAGAAAGAAAGAAAGAAAGAAAGAAAGAAAGAAAGAAAGAAAGAAAGAAAGAAAGAAAGAAAGAAAGAAAGGAGGGGAGGGAGGGAGGGAGGGAGGAGATGGCCGGGCATGGTGGCTCACACCTATAATCCCAGCACTTTGGGAGGCCTAGGCAGGCGGATCACTTGAGGTCGAGAGTTCGAAACCAACCTGACCAACATGGAGAAACCCCATCTCTACTAAAAATTCCAAAAATTAGCCAGGCATGGTGGTGCATGCCTATGATCCCAGCTACCTGGGAGGCTGAGGCAGGAGAATCACTTGAACCTGGGAGGTGGAGGTTGCAGTGAGCCAAGTTCACGCCATTGCACTCCAGCCTAGGCAACAAGAGCAAAACTCTGTGAGAGAAAGAAGGAAGGAAAGAAAGAAGGAAGGAAGGAAAGGAAGGAAGGAAAGAAGGAAGGAAGGAAGGAAGGGAGGGAGGGAGGGAGGGAGGGAGGAAGGAAGGAAAGAAGGAAGGAAGGAAGGAAGGAAGGAAGGAAGGAAGGAAGGAAGGAAAGAAGGAAGGAAGGAAGGAAGGTTGGTTGGTTCAGGGAACCAAGAGGCAAGGCCAGGGTGAGGGAAGGACAAGACCAAGGGGAGCCTGGGGAGTGCCCATCACAGGGATCTCAGCCTTTTCTCAAGGGTGGGGTCTGTTCCGAGGGGCTGGCTCCTCTGTCCCCCTAAGCCAGGGCACGGTGGCTTCCAGCACAAAATACACATAACACGTAACTTGCCATTGTAACAATTTCACATGTGGTCCAGTGGCATCCCAACCGCCACGCCACCTTCTGTCTCTATGATTATGACGACTCTGAGTATCTTGTGTAAGTGGAATCATACAGCATTTAACTTTTGGGGGCTGGTTTATTTCACTGGCGTAAGATCCTCAAGGTTGGTCCACACTGCCACGTGTGTCAGGACCTCCTTCCTCTTTAAGGCTGAATCCTAGTCCCTCGCTTGTCCCCCCACACTTGGCTTATCCGTTTGGCCATCGAGGGGACTTGAGCTGCTTCCATCTTTTGGCCATTGCAAATAATGCTGCCGTGACGACGGGTGCACAGATATGTCTTCGAGACCCTGCTTTCCATTCTTCTCAGTATATACCCAGAAGTAGAAATGCTAGATCATATGGTAATTCTATTTTTACTTTTTTTTGAGGAACTGCCATGCTGTTTTCCACGGCGGCTGCACCATTTTACATTCCCATCAGCAATGCTTGAGAGTTTCAATTTCTCCACATCCTCATCCACACTTGCTATTTTCTGGTTTTTTGATAGTAGCCATCCATCGTCAATGTGCTTTGACACACATCACCTCCCTGGGTGAAAATCGGTCCAGGCGCAAGGGGCGGCTTGAGAGGAGCAGGGAGCCTGGGAGACGGGTGTGGCTGGAGCAGAAACAGCAAGCGATGTGTGGCTGAAGCACAGGAGTGCAGTCAGAGATGAGGCTGGGGAGGTGTCTGGGTGAGGCTGACCCTGGGGGACCCTGGATACCATGGGAGGAGCTGAGTTCAGAGAGTGTGACTCGCTTGCCCAAGGTCTCAAAGCCAATAAGTAGCAGAGCTGTGACAAAAACCCCAATCTGTGTTCCATAATTCTATAAGCATTTATTGAACACCTACTGTGTGCCAGGCCCCATGCTGGGAGCTGTTTGATACCAAATCCATTGCTCTGAACAGTTGCTCTACACCGGCTCAAAGAGTGTCAGCCTCCAAGCTGCTCTAAGACCAGATGCATGAAGCAGACTCACCAGGGTGTGCAGGGAGGGTGGAGAGCAGCTAGCTAAACCATGGGGGCTAATCGCACACTCATGCTCTCACCCAAGGTAGAATTGGCTGAGCCTGAGAGGGTCGGTTATGAACTCGAGAGGAGAGAGCAGATTCCCAGTGAATGACAGACCACCTGCAGCCTCCCCTCCCCAGCAGATGAGCTGATCATCACCAAGTGATCGGGTCTACAAAAAGCAGGGGCTTGAGAAGGGCTTGGATCAGAAGCAATTGCAATGTTCGTAGGTGGACAGCAGCTGAATGGTGGCACTTTCACGGAGTCAACATCGTACAAAACGATGACATCACTTCCGCTGGATCCATTCCCTCTTCCCATACTTGGTGGGTTCCTACTGATGCAGGGCAGGCAGGTGAGCCCCAACATTGGGACTTAACCGGGGAGGGTTCTTGGCTTCACCCAGGAAAGAATGTGAGGGTTAGCTGCGGGGTGAGACAGCTGCTTGTGCTGAAGCGGCCGTGCTCGGCAGCAGCAGAGACAGCTCCTTGAAGAGCCGGGCTCACCCACGGGCCGTGTGCCCAGAGTGGCAGCCCAGGGCCAATTCTGCACTCATATTGAGCCCCACTTTTAATTAGATGCAAATTAAGGGACAGTTCATGCAGAAATTTCTAGGAAAATGGTGGTAACTTCCGGATCACTGGGCTGTTGCCATGGAAAGGGCAGTCCCTTCCGGGTGTTGCCATGGCAACGGTAAACTAACATGGCACACTGGTGGGCAGGCCTTATGAAGAGCTGCTTCCACCCTAGGCTTGTTTTAGCGAGTCCCCAATATGGTCCAGTGTCCAAGGTCTGCCTCCAGAAGTCAGTCCCACCCTACCTCACTACCAAGGGCCAGTAGTGGGAACAGTGGAGGTGAACAACACAGACAGGGCCCCTGCCCTCATGGAGCTGGTGGTCAGCTGAGGATCACAAATGTAAAACACGCAGCCACAAGTGTGGTAGGTGTCAGGCAGCCCATGGTGGGGGTCACGTGTCTGGGGCATGGGGGACAGCTTTCCCGATGGAGTATTGTACAAGCTGAAACCCAAAGCGTGAGGAGGAATTGCCCAAGCAAGGGGGAAGGAGAAGAGTGTTCCAGAAAATGAGAACAAATGCCAAGGGACCAGAAGAGGCCTGGAGCAAGGGGAGGCTGCCTGGGGAGCATGGCTGGGCTGGCTGAGCGGGAAAATGGGCTAGGAGAGAAAGCAAGGTCAGAGTTTGCATCTGTGTAGTCTTTCAAAGGCCAAGGCAAGGCTGCACGTGGTGGCTCCCGCCTGTAATCCCAGCACTTTGGGAGGCCGAGGTGGGTGGATCACCTGAGGTCAGGAGTTCAAGACCCGCCTGGCCAATATGGTGAAACCCCGTCTCCACTAAAACAAACATTAGCATGACGTGGTGGCGTGCGCCTGTAATCCCAGCTACTCAGGAGTCTGAGGCAGGAGAATCGCTTGAACCCAGGAGGTAAAGTTTGCAGTGAACTGAGATCACGCCACTGCACTCCAGCCTGGGCGAGAGAGCGAGACTTCATTTCAAAAAAAACAAACAAAGGTCAAAGCAAATAGGGCTCAACATCAAAACCATTTCAACAGGTATAGGATTTTGGAACTGTTTCCTGCTGCGTTTTCCGTTGCAAATTCAGTATATTTTCTGTCTCCCCAGCACCTCCCCCACTACAAAACTTAAACCGTGAGGCGTTTGGTCCCATGAAGAGCTGTATGGGTAACATCTGCATCCCTGAGTAAAGAAGAATGGGACCATGACACAAGGAGACTCCCTGCTAGATAGCGGGGGAGGGGGAGACCCTTTCCGGCCAAGAGGAGAGGAAGGGAGGCTGGAGGTCAGGCATGAGGGGCCTGGGGGCAGTAGAAAGATTCAGATAAGTTTGGGGGATCCAAGGACGTTGGAGCTGGTGCCTTGTCCCCAGGATACGTCCTAAGGGGACTGCAAGGCTCACCTTAGGCCTCACACTGCACCCAGTATGGCCAGGCTGCAGCGAACTGAATGACTTGAGGGTCCCCAGTCCCCAGGCAGAGGAGCTGAGGACAGTCTCACAGAGACCCACCCCTGCCCTGAGTGGAGGAAGGCCAGGAGCTGAAAGGATCCAGGGAAGGTCTTATGGGTTGCAGTCTGTCCCCCAAAAACATGCTGCAGCGCTAAGCCGCAGTACCTGTGAATGTGACCTTATTTGGAAATGGGGCCTTTGCAGATATAATTAAGACCAGGTCATTAGGTGGGGTTGAATCTAATATGAGTGGTGTCCTTATAAGAAGAGAAACATGGCCCCGGGCAAAGTGGCTCACACCTGTAATCCCAGCACTTTGGGAGGCGGGGAGATCACGAGGTCAGGAGATCAAGACCATCCTGGCTAACACGGTGAAACCCCATCTCTACAAAAAATACAAAAATACAAAAAATACAAAAAAATTAGCCAGGCATGGTAGGGAGCACCTGTAGTCCCAGCTACTCAGGAGGCTGAGGTAGGAGAATTAATTGAACCAGGAAGCTGGAGGCTGCAGAGAGCCGAGATCATGCCACTGCACTCCAGCCTGGGAGACAGAGCAAGAGTCTCAAAAAAAAAAAAAAAAAAAGCGGAAAATGCTATGTGACATTGGAGGCAGAGAGTAGCGCGACACATCTTTAGTCTGGGGCTACAGAAAGCCGGAAAGGCAAGGAAGGACCTTCCCCTAGAGGTTTCAGAGGAGGCATGGCACTGCCCACACGTTAATGTCAGACTTCTGGCCTCTGGAACTGTGAGGGAACACATTTCTGTGGATTTCAGCCACCTGGTTTGTGGCACTTTATTAGAACAGCCACAGAAAAGCACATCTGGGAAGAAGATTGACTGAATTGGAAGCTTTCAGGGCAAAGCAAAGTCCAGTCAGCCTCCGAGAGCATGGATGCAGTGCCCAGAGACCAGGCGGTCCAGACCCGCCACTCCATCAGTGGCAGGTAGGACAAGACTCTTTTCCCAGCCCACGGAGGCTTCTCCACACAACTAGACGCCATCTCCAAAAGGAAACAGGAGGGAGACCCCCCAGCTGCAGACAAACCACCCTTACAAGGGACAGGGATTTGAATGGATCACGTATTTGCCTGGAAGAGATGATTTTACAAAGGAAGAGACTTCCGGTTCTGTCACCCCACTTACCCCCACTGCCAAGACATCAGCAGGAAAGCGGGCACGGGGCAAAAGGAGATCAGATCTGGAAAATCCAGGCTTTTCACACAACTTAGCCCAAGGACGTACATTTCACCCCTACACTCATTTCTTTTCTTTTTACTTTTTTTTTTTTTTTTTTTTTTTTTTTGAGGCAGAGTCTAACTCTGATGCCCAGGCTGGAGTGCACTGATACGATCCCGGCTCACGGAGACCTCCACCTTTGGATTCAGGCGATTCTCTTGTCTCAGCCTCCCGAGCAGCTGGGATTACAGGCACATGCCACCACGCCCAGCTACTTTTTGTATTTTTATTAGGCACAGGGTTTCACCATGTTGGCCAGGCAGGTCTCAAACTCCTGACCTCAAGTGATCCACCGGCCTTGGCCTCCCAAAGTGCTGGGATTGCAAGCGTGAGCCACCGTGCCTGGTCCCCTACACTCATTTGTACAGATAGTTTCTGTGGAGTTAGGGCACCCCTTGAAACACCGATACAGGAGAGGCTAAGGCAGGAAATCAAGGTAGGGTTCCCAGGTGCATCTGCAGATGTGGTCACCCAGTTGACCACCACGATGTTCCCTGGAGCATGACTTACAAAATGTCAGAAGCAACCTACATATCCAACCATATGGGACTGAGTAAATAAATAATGAGGATGGACTTCTACGCAACCATTAAAATTATGCTGTCAAAAGTGGTTTCATAATGCAGGCCCAGTGTGGTGGCTCATGCCTGTAATTCCAGTAATTTGAGAGATCGAGGCAGGCAGAATGCTTGAGGCCAAGAGTTCAAGACCTGGCCAACACAGTAAGACCCTATCTCTACTAAAAATACAAAAATTAGTTGGGTGTTATAGCAGGCAACTGTAGTCCCAGCTACTTGGGAGGCAGAGGTGGGAGGATCACCTGAGCCTGGGAGGCGGAGGTTGAAGTGAGCCAAAATTGCACCACTGCACTCCAGCCTGGGCAACAGAGCAAGACTCTGTCTCAAAAAAAAAAAAAAGTGATTTAATAATATGGTGAAAGGTTTTTATGAATGTTAAGTAATAGTAACAATAATAATAATAATAAATCAACCTAAAAGGGTATCTCTCTCTCTCTCTTTTTTTTTTTTTTTTTGAGACAGAGTCTTGTTTTTTCACCCAGGCTAGAGTACAGTGATGTGATCTCAGCTCACTGCAACCTCCACTTCCCAGATTCAAGTGATTCTCATGCCTCAGCCTCTCAAGTAGCGGGAATTGCAGGCATGTGCTGCCACACCCAGCTAATTTTTGTATTTTTAGTAAGACGTGGTCTTGCCATGTTGGCCAGTTGGTCTCGAACTCTTGGCCTCAAGCGATCTGCCTGCCTCAGCCTCCCAAAGTGCTGGAATTATAGGCATGAGCCACCACTTCTGGCCTGCCTAAAAGGGTATCTGTAACATGATTCCAATATTTAAGTGATGTTGCTGTGTAAGGCTAACCGCTTTAACAACTCCCAGAGTTCAATGGCTTAACACAGCTAAGGTTCACTTCTCCCCAAGACACTATCAAGTATGGGACAGCAGGGGATGGGAGGGGTCTTGACTCCACTGGGTCATTTGGGAACCCCAGTTTCTTCCATCTAGAGGCTTGGCTGCTCACTAGGGTCTCGGCGTCCTTCACTGGGTCCTTCCCATCCCAAGAGCGTCCAAAGAAGAGAGAGCTTGAAGGATTACTAGATGATTGTATGGTACAGGCCGAGAAGAAAGGGACATCATCTTCTCCTACATTCCACTGGTCAGATTCAGTCATGTGACACTCTCCTTGCAGGGGAGGCTGGGAAATGTAGTCTAGCTGCACGTCAGAGAGGAAGGGAAACAGGATTTCCTGAACACACAGCATCAAGTCTGCCACCGTTAATATGCATGAAAAACACTGCTGCAAGGAAGTCACCCCATCCAACAGTCATTATTCCTGGGTTGTGAAACTGGAAGCATTTAAAAATTTTTTCATGTTTACATTACTTTGAATTTTTTTTTAATTTTCTGAAATAAACATTTAGTACTTTTACAGAGAAAAAATATGTAATTTGATAATTGAAAAAATAGTCTTCAGGCTTCTTTGGGAATTTGTACAGGATTGTCTGGTGGTCAGTCTTACAGGTCGTATAATTAAAGGAAGGTTGTATCACCTTCTGTGCTAGTCTGTTTGGACTGCTGAGACAAACACTGTAAACCAGGTAGCTTATAAAATACAGAGATTGCGCAGTTTTGTTACGTGTGTAGTAAAAGGGAAGAAATAAAAATAAAACACAGTGGAGACGAGGCCAGGTGAAGCGGCTCATGCCTGTAATTCCAGCACTTTGGGAGGGTCACTTGAGCCCAGGAGTTGGAAACCAGCCTGGGCAACATGGCAAGACCCTGTCTCTATGAAACATAAAAAACAAAATAAAATTAGCCAGGTGTGGTGGCTGGGATTTGGACAGGATTGTCTGGTGGTCAGTCTTGTGGTCCCACCTACTTAGGAGTCTGAGGATCGCTTGAGCTGGGAAGTCGAGGCTACAGTGAGCCGTGATTGCACCAGGCTCTCCAGCCTGGGTGACAGACTGAGACTCTGTCTCAAAAAAGAAAAAAAGTAAAGAAGAACAACAGAGGGTGATTTCTCGTAGTTCTAGAGGCTGTAAGTCCAAGATGAAGGCACCAGCAGATTCAGTGTCTGGGGAGGGTCACTTTCTGGTTCATAGACAGAAACGTATCTCTGCATTCTCATATGGAAGGGACTAGACAGCTCTCTGGGGCCTCTTCTACAAGGGCACGAATCCCATTCCTGAAGGCCCCACCCTCATGACCGGATCACCCCCAAAGGCCCCACCTCCTCATACCACTTCCTTAGGGGTTAGGTTTCAACTTCGGCATTTGAGGGGCACACACATTCAGACCACAGCACCTTCCCCAGCCTTAAAGTCTCCACCTCTGCAAAATGGAAAATAAAAATGACAGGCGCCACGTAGAGAGTGGGGAGAATTAAATGAGAAAACATGGAAGCGCCATTGGCATGGCACCTGGCACAGAGCAAGTCCACAGCCAGCATGATTTTCAGCCATCAAACCTCCTTCCCTGCCCATCCACTTGCCCCCTCCTGGGTTACAAGTCTGGGCCTCCTTCTCGTCCTTCACCCACCCACACCATCTCTCTAACTCTCTCTCACCTGACGATGCTGCTTTTTATTTTACAGGGACAGAGACAAGAAAGAGAAAACCCAGGGATGGCCACCTCGGCTCCTACCCCTGGGCACCTGGGCCTGTCCCTCAGCCACCTTCCTGTCTCTAAACGTCCACACTCAGGCCCCCAGGCAACACTATCTTGCACCAGGTCCCAACTCCCCTCGAGGAGGTGCTCCAGCCCCACTCTGTCCTGTATCACCCGGAGTCCCCTCCCTGTGGCACAGTTCTCATCAGTGTCCAGAAGGTCAGTGGCCACTTGCGCCCTCACAAATCCTCTGACTGCACCCTTCTCTCTGGTCATCACCCCATTTCTCTGCTCCCCTCTACGGCAACCTTTATCAGAAGAGTTGGCCAGGTACAGTGGTTCATTCCTGTAATCCCAGAACTTTGGGAGGCCAAGGTGGGAGGATCATTTGAGCGCCGGAGTTTGAGGCTGCAGCGAGCTGTGATGGCACCGCTGCTCTCCAGCCTGGGTGACAGAGCAAAACCCTGTCTCTAAAAGAAAGAGAAAGAGAGTTTTCTACCTGTTGTGTCTGCTTCTTCCCATCCCAGGTTCCCAGAACCCACTGCAGACAGATGCCACACCCTCTGCCACCAACATTGTTCTCGTAATGCTCATCAGTGGCCTCCCCGCTGTTCACCCAGTGGTCAGTCTCCAGCCTCCTCTTTCCTGATCCTCAGCAGGCTGTGGCCCTGGCATCCCTCCCTTTGCCTTGAAACCCACTGCATGCAATCATGATTCCTTCCCCTCCAACCTCACCGCCACGCTTCCTCAAGCTTCTTGGCTGGTTCCTTCCTTCCATGTCTACGGCCTCTAAAATCCTGGGAATGACGGAGACCCAGGCCCTGGGCACTGTTATGGATTGACTCATGTCCTCCTAAAGGATATGTCATTGATGAATATCACAGAGCCCTTAAAATGAAAGGAATTCGTCGGGCGCAGTGGTTCATGCCTGTAATCCCAGCACTTTGGGAGGCTGAGGCGGGTGGATCACAAAGTCAGGGGTTCAAGACCAGCCTGGCCAATATGGTGAAACCTCGTCTCTACTAATAAAAATACACAAATTAGCTGGGAGGGGTGGCGCATGCCTGTAATCCCAGCTACTCGGGAGGCTAAGGCAGAAGAATCGCTTGAACCCAGGAGAAGGAGGCTGCAGTAAGCCTCTGAGATTGCACCACTGCACTCCAGCCTGGGTGTACAGAGCAAGACTTCTTCTTAAAAAAAAAAAAAAAAATTGCTTTGTTTTCTTGGTTAATGGCTCCTCATCCGGCAAGTGACCCAAGCTCAGAACTCTGGAATCCTTCCCAGCTTCAGCTCTTCTAACAAACCCTCATCCAAAGCATCAGCTAATCCTGGCCGCTCCACCTTCCAATTAGACCCTGATTCTTTCTCATCTGCCTGGAGTCCCAGCTACTCGGGAAGCTGAGTCAGGAGAATCACCTGAACCCAGGAGGCGGAAGTTGCAGTGGGCCAAGATCACGCCACTGCACTCCAGCCTGGGCGACAGTGTGAAACTCCGTCTCTAAATAAATACGTAAATAAATAGATAAATAGAAGGAGGCTGGATGAGATGGAGGAACAGGGGAGCTCCCTGTGTTGCTTAAAAGCTGATTTAGATCTTCCCCCATAGGACCTATGGCCATTTCAGCACCCACTGAGCTGAGGTCTGGTCAGGGCTGGAGAAGTCTGTTCAGTACTGTTTCTTGTCCATGTGCTTTCTGATGCTCCCCTATCCCTGGCCCACTGTGGCTGCTCCTCACCTGCTAGACAGGACACCAGCTCCCTCCCACCCCCACTAAGCCTGGGCAGTAAGCCGCCCTCCCCAAACCTGATTACTCCCTCATCTGGCCCTTGCTCAATCCCAGCCCACATGTCTCTCTCAGTCTCAGCCATTTAGTGAGGTAGGAGGCAAGACTGGACTCTGAGGCAAGGCTCAACTACCTGACCAAATAGAGAACTAGCTATCCAGGGAAGGGAGGAAAGCACTTCTCTGTAAGACACGCCCACCAGCGGGCCATGTCAGTTTACCGTTGCCATGGTAACACCTGGCAGTTACCGCCCCTTTCCAAGGCAACAGCCCAACCATCAGGAAGTGACCACCCTTTTTCTCAGCATTGCTGCACAGCCTATCCCTTGCTTTGCAAATAATTAAAAGTGGGTATATTGGCCGGGCATGGTGGCTCACACCTGTAATCCCAGCACTTTGGGAGGCCAAAGACAAGCAGATGGCCTGAGATCAGGAGTTCAAGACCAGCCTGGCCAATACGGTGAAACCCCGTCTCTACTAAAAATACAAAAGTTAGCTGGGCGTGTGGTGGGTGCCTGTGATCCCAGCTAGTTGGGAGGCTGAGGCAAGAGAATCGCTGGAACCCAAGAGGCAGAGATGGCAGTGAACCTAGATCATGTCACTTCACTCCAGCCTGGGTGACAGAGCAAGACTCCACCTCCAAATAAAATAAAAGTGAGTGTAATAAATATGAGTGCAGAACAGCCTCTGAGCTGCTACTCTGGGCACCTTGCCCATGGGGGAGCCCTGCTCGCTGGGTGCTGAACCTCTGCTGCTGTGCACACCCACTTCAATACAAGCTGCTGTCTCCCATCACTGGCTCACCCTTGAATCCTTTCCTGGGCAAAGCCAAGAACCTTCCAGGGCTAAGCCCCAATGTGGGGGCTCACCTGCCCTGCATCATTACCAGGTGCGACCTCGGGCACAGCTTCCCCCAAGCCTTAGTGTCTCTGATACGGTTTGGATTTATGTCTCCACCCAAATCTCATGTCAAATTCTAATCCCCAGTGTAGGAGGAGGAGCCTGGTGGGGGGGTGACTAGATTATGGGGCTGGCTTCCCCCTTGCTGTTCTCATGAGAGTAAGTGAGTTCTCACGAGATCTGGTTGTTTAAAGTGGGTAGCAACTCTCCCTTCTCTCTTTCTTCTTCCTGTTCCAGCCATGGAAGGTGTGCCTGCTTCCCCTTCACCTCCCACTGTTATTGTAAGTTTCCTGAGGCCTCCCCAGCCATGCTTCCTATATAGCCTTCAGAACCATGAGCCAATTAAACCTCCTTCCTTTATAAAGTACCCAGTCTCAGGTAGTTCTCTATAGCAATGCAAACACAGACTAATACAGTCTCCATCTGTAAAATGGAGAAGGCAACAGTCTCTGCCTCATTCTAAGATGTAAATGAGATTTGACTGTCAGTGCTCAGCACGGTGGTGCCTCAAATGCAGTGATCACCCATTAAGCATCACCTGGTGTAAAAGTTATCATCATGGCCGAATGTCTCCAAATGCTTACCTTTCTCCATCCAGCTCCTGTGAATGTTCCATTAGCGTTTTTTAATAGTATGATTTATCAGTAATGGTGGTGACCACCATAGCCCAGGTCCTGTCACTAAGGCACTCTTTGCACACCATCCTGGCATCTTCCAGAGCCCCCAGAGTGCTGACCTTGCCTGCCTTCCCCTGCTCATGTTCTTCCTGCAGAAGCCTGTAGTTTGGAATCACCATCTTTCTTTCTTTCTTGCTCCCAGGGTCCAGGATCCCAGCTAAGTGGCACCCTAAAACTATGAGATATCTGGGGAGCCCCCCTGCCCCGGCCCAGCCCTGTGGAGATGGTGGAAGAGACAGGGCAGGCAAAAGGAAGTGTATCTCTGAGATACTGAAACTTACATATAGCTAGGGGGAGGCCAGGTGCAGTGGCTCACGCCTTTAATCCCAGCACTTTGGGAGGCCAAGGCAGGCAGATCACCTGAGGTCAGGAGATCGAGACCAGCCTGGCCAACATGATGAAACCCCATCTCTACTGAAAATACAAAAATTAGTCGGGCGTAGTGGCACACACCTGTAATCCCAGCTACTGGGGAGGCTGTGGCAGGATAATCGCTTGAATCCAGGAGGCAGAGGTTGCAGTGAGCCGAGATTGCACCATTGCACTCTAGCTTGGGCAATAAGAGCAAAACTCTGTCTCAGGGGAGGAAAAAAACACCATGTAGTTGTGGGGAAGGGGTGATTTGCAGCTAGAGTTACCAGGCAACAATTCAAGCCAATGGCAGGAAGCTGGACGGGACTCACGCCAGAGGTGGGGGCAGTTCCTGCCAGCACTTCCGTCAGAAGCCAGGTCTGGGTGTCAGGCAGCGACTCACACTCTGGGATCAGGAACTCTGTTGCCTTCATCTTCCTCTGCCTTTCCTCTTGCTTGGGGGTTGGATGCTCCTGAGAAGATGGGGTGGGGGACAAAGGTGGAACTGGAGACTGGGCCCAGACCACTTTGCCCAGAGAGCAGGTGGGACAGAGGACACCGATTCTGGACAGGACTAGGATTATGGGAGAAATCCCAGAAAACCAGAACTAGAGAACCCTGCCAACCCTACCCATTCTCCTAACTTTATAGAGGACAGCTTGTGGAGCAGGGAAGGGAGGGGACTTCCCCAAGATCACAGACAAAGTCAGCCTCAGGGCTGAGACCCTGACACGGGTCTCCCAACCTTACATCCAGCCCTCTGTCCACTGGACAGCAAGGGAGGCACTGGGGAGAGCTCTGGGAGAATTTTATTTTTGATGGTGGCCAAGGTGCTGTGCTAGGACCTTATGGCATCTCGGGGAATCCTCCCCCTGCACGAGGGAGGACACTATTATTGCCCTCGATCCTCACAAGAGGAAGGTCAGTGAAGCACTTTGTGCAAGGTTCTGCAGCCCAGAGGAGCAGAGCCCATTTTGAGCCCAAATTCCTACCCCGTCCCTGCCGAGCTCCTCAGGACCAGAGAGAGGCCTGCCGGGTTTGCAAAAGCAGCCTCGCCCCTCCCGGGCTCTGAGCCTCAGTCTCATCGGCAAGGCGGAGGCCACCTCTCTCCTCGAGCTTGTTTCCAGAAAGAAAGGAGGAAGCGCGTGGCCTGGCCCGTGGGAGGCGCTTGGGAAACGGCAAATGTGCAGTGGGCGGCCGATCCTCAAAAGTTCGGCAAACACAAAGCACTTTTTCTTTACAAGTTTTTTAGCAATTGTTTTAAATTGTGGTAAAATATCCGCAGCAGACACTTAGCGTTTTGGTCGTTGGTACAGGGGCCGCAGCGGCATTGCTTCCTAACCATCCCCAGCATCCATCTCCAGAACCGCCTCATCTTCCCAAATGCAAACTCGGTCCCGTGAAACGCTCACTCCCGGCGGCCCTTCTCTCACTTTCACACATGAACCTCCTGCCGCATAGCCTGGCTGGGCAGGCTGGGAAGGGGAAAATGACCATAGGCTGGCGGAATAGTAAGGACAGGGAACAGAAAGTGAGGAAAGAACAGGCTTTGGGGCAGAGAATCAAGGTGGCTGTTTCCAGAGCCCAGGCCAGCGGCAACCTCCCTGCAGGTCCCTGCCAGAGTCGCCTGTCCCCAGCTCCCTCCCATCAGGGACAGCCAAGATCACTTCCTGGCCCAGCCTCACAGCCCTCCCCTCTAAAATGGCGATGCCGATCAGAGTTGGCACCCCCTAAGGCTGTTGTGAGAATCAGTTGATGACATCTGCATCAAGCACTTAACCAACGCCTGGCATGGGACGGCCTTTGGGACCAGCCACTGTTGGTGTCACTCTCATTATTATTCCACCCCAAGAACCAGACACAGAGCCAAGGTCCTCGTGTACCATGAAGGAAAGGGCTTTTCCATCCAGCTTCATCCTTTACTCCCCAAACAGCCCAGCTGGTCTTCTCACCACCCCTCCGACTAAGTCTTTGAGTTTAGTTCAATCTGATTTCATTGAGCACCTGCTATGTGATCAATCTCATGCTGGGCACTATGACCAAAGAGGCAAGCAAAGCATAGTGCCCACCTGAGAGGGCTCTCGGTGGCATGAGGAGGCAGCCTCGGGTTTAAAGCTCTTTGGGCCAACCCAGTCAGTGAAAAGCACATTTTTGTTCCAGGGAAGGGCAATGAAAGGGCCTGGGGAGTCAGGAAGATTGCCTAGGGGCGGCGAATAAAGGTGGGCAGGACAGTCCTGAGAACGGGAGCCACACAGCCAAGGGCCAGGAAGAACCAAATGCCCCAGGCTCTTGAGAGAACCGGAAGTGATTCAGTATTAAGGGAGTACGGAGTGTGAGGTGGAGAGTGGGAAGGGTCATGGATCCAGAGGAACCAACGGGGTAGGGCAGTTCAAGGGCCTGTGTGTGCTCAGGGAGAGTTAGGACCCTCCCTTGCAGATGATCAGTGCCGTGGAAATAGCGACATCCACATCTTGATCTTGGAGTGGGGGCGCAGGGGACTGTGGACAGAGGGAGGTTAGAGAGATGACGACAGTGGACAGGTGCTACTGCGGGCATCTCGGGAGAATAGTAGATGTGTATAACCAGAAAGGGAGTGGGGGAGTGCAAGCAGGAATGGCGAGGCGGAGGTGGACTGCAGAGATTCCAGAGGTAAAACTGTCAGGATGGTGTGGTCGCTGGAACAATGCCTCCAAGATGCCTGCATCCCAATCCCCGGAACATATGGATCTCCTTCTTATATTCTATGACAGGGGAGAATTAAGGTTGCAGGTGGAATTGAGGTTGCTAATCAGCTGATTTCGCGATGGGGAGATTATTCTGGATTATCTGGGAGGACCAATGTAATCACAGGGTTCTTAAATGTGGAAGAGGGAGGCAGGAGAGCCAGCGTCACAGCAATGCTAGGGAGGAAAGACTCGAAGCTATTGCTGGCTTTGAAGACGGAAGGGGGCCAATGTGGGCGGCCTCTATACTTGGAAAAGGCAAGGAAACCGATTCTCCCTCAAGAACCTCCAGCAGGATCACTGTCCTGCCAACACCTTGAATTTAGACCCCTGAGACCGTGTCAGGTTTCTGACCTATAGAACTGTAAGAGAGTAGATGTGTGTTGTTTTAAGCCACTCAATTTGCAGTGATTTGTTACAGTAACAATAGAAACTGATACAACTGGCGATGGGGGTGGGGCTGGGAGAAGGGACGTCAAGGACATCTGGCTTGGGGACTGGAAGGACTGCTATGCCACCAAGCACGAGAGGCTGCAGCAGGATAAACGCGTGGGACGGGAGTCCACACCTCCTCTGGCTGCCGCACCTGAGGGAGCAGACCAGCCCAGCAGTGGGCACCCGGCCCAGGGTGGGGGTGCATTCATCATCACAATCAGGGGTGCAGTCGCTGCTGTAGGATGGATAGGTGGATTAGTGCATGGCGAGGTCCTCTACAGTGCCTCGGGTCTCATATTTCGAGTATCAAAACAACCACGCGTATTAAGCTTTTGCTTCTAGAACAAGCCAGAAACAGAATTTAAACCTCAAGGGTTGAGGTCAACGTGGGGTTAGAAGCCCAGGGCCGGGAGACATAAGCAGAGACCTTGCGGGTTCTCAGGGTGTAACAGATGCCTGCGTACCCGATTTTTCCCGGAGTAAGGGGAACAGGTGAGACTGCCTGGGATCCCCCCCCCCCGCCACCGCCTCGCTTCCGTAGCAGTTGTTTTTTTCCCTCTCCTTCAAAATAAAAAGGAAGAGGGGGTGTCCTAACCGCAGGAGAAGCACGGGGCCCATCCCCGCCCGGGCCACGCGGACCCCTCCACCCGGCTTCGTTCCCCGCCTCCCCCGGCCCTTTGTCTCGCTCCCGCGCTGCCGCGCACATGGTCCCCTGTCAAATTCCGGGCGGTTCCCGGGGACACGTGTCTGGGAGCCCACAGCTCAGCCGGCCCGCGTAACCATGGAAACCGCGGCCAATGGGAGGCCGTGCTGGCCCGCGGGGGCGGAGCCCAGCGCGCCCGGAGCAGGCGGGGCCGGGAGGGTGCGGGGCGGGGCGAGAGGGGCGGGGCCGAGACGTCAGCAATCTCGGGGCGGGGCCCGGGTGACCCCGACCCCGGGCGGTCCGCAGTGCAGAGGATGCCCACCCGGCTGACGTCGGTACCGCGTATTTTTGCCAGCATCTTGGCAGCGTTTCCTTGGCACGCCTGGGATTTTCTTTGCCTATGAAGTGCAAGGTTAAGATTCTAGAGTCCAGCAGAGCTGTGATCCCACTAGCAACGCTTACTAGCGATGTGCGTTGTGCAAGTGACTGAGCCTTGCTTTGCCTCATCTGATAAATGGGGTGGTTTTCAGGGTCCAGCAAGACATGCGATCAGCCCGGGCCTCGCACTCAGAGGTGACCAATAAACAGCAGTGACCCTATGACAAAGGGCCTTTTTCCTGCCCCTATGGAAAGGAGGACCTCATTTGTAGGTGAAGAATCCACCCTCTCAGCGGCTCATTTGCCCAAGCCCAATCCCCGTGCCAGCCTCAACGTGCCTGTCGACAAAATGGGAAGATGGAGGGCCCCACAGCAGCATCCAGGCTGCTGAGTTCCCGGAGGTAGACACAGCTGAGCATTTCTGGGTGCAGGGGCAGAAAGAGTTACAGTGCCAAGAGCTGGGGGCAGGACAGGGTTTGCTGCCCAGCCGGGTCACCCTCGCTGGCGTTTTTGCCTCTCTGGGAAAAACCATCTTGTAAAGCAGAGATGACTGCCGACTTCCCACTCTGGTGGTGGAGAATCTGAAATGAAAAAATGGATTCTCAAAACCTCTGTTTCTAAGTAAGCCTGAGAGAGTTGAATGGAGGCAGAAACAGATGCCTGCACCGAGGGACTAGGCCCCGCTTACCTGGCTTCCCCGGGTCCCAGAGCAGGGCCCGTGACCAACAAACACCCCCCTCCAGGAGTGTCAATTAGCTGGAATCTGTTTCACTCTTAGGAAGAAGTGGGAAATGCACTTATTCATTCATTCAACAGTTTTCTGCAAGTCCACTGGGCGCCAGGCACTGTGCTAGGTACCCAGGCTACAACTGTGAACAAAACATTTCTGTCCTGAAAGAGGTCACCGTCTGGCTGGTGAGACAGATGTTAAAGAAATAAACAGGCAAACAAACACACAGCCGCAAATATCCCTAAATGCCCTGAAAGGAAAACTCATGAGCCGAGGGCATGCAGGAAATAAAAAGGAGCTGGGGGAAGAGCAGGCAGGGCAGGCCTCCCTGAGGAGGCGACGTTTACCGAGGGTCCTGAGGACTGAGGCAGAGGTAGCCTGGTGAGGAGTGGAGGAAAGGAATTCCGGGCAGAGGGAAGAGCGTGTAGGAGCTCTGAGTCTGGAGACCGGAAGGAGTGCCGGTGTGCATGCAAGGACAATGCCTGTGTGGCCCGGAAGCCAGCAAGGGGAGGAGTCTGTGGAAGCCCAGTTAGGCAGGGTCACCCTAAGGATCTTGATTTTTGAAAATGGCCACAAAGGAGGCTCCTGGGGACTTCAACTAAAATACACACCCCTGTTTTTCATACACACCCCTGTTTTTCAAAGCGATCCCCGGGATTGGGCTTATATTCAATCCCGTTTCACTCACCTTCTACCTGTTCCAGTATGAAGGCGCTGGACAATCTAGAATCAGAAATGCATTTCATTACACTCTGCACATCACACTACGAAAGAAAAGGAAGGCTGAGGCTGGGCATGGTGGCTCACGCCTGCAATCCCAGCACTTTGGGAGGCTGAGATGGGCAGACTGCTTGAGCCCAGGAGTCCGAGACCACACTGGGCAACATAGTAAAACCCCGTCTCTACAAGAAACACAAAAATTAGCCAGGCATGACGGTGCATGCCTGTGGGTCCCAGCTACTCAGGAGGCTGAGGTGAAAGGATGGCTTGGGCCTAGGAGCTCGAAGTTGCAGTAGGCCAGGATCACACTACTGAGCTCCAGCTTGAGCAACAGAGTAAGTTTCTGTTTCCGTGAAAGAAAGAAAAAGAGAAAGACAGAAAGGGAGGGAGGAGGGGGAAGGAAGGGAGGCAGGAAGGAAGACTTTTAAGAGGAAGATTAGAATTAGGGTTGGATCTGAGGTTAGAGTTGAGTTTTAAGTTGGGTTGAGAGTAGGGTTGGGGTTAGAGTTGGTTTGGTGTTTCGGTTGGGCTTAGGATTAGATTTAGGGTTGAGGTTAGGACTAGGGTTAGCATGGGTTTGGGATTAGGGCTGGCTTTAGGATTGTGGTTGGTATTGGGGTTAGGTTTGGTTTGGAGGTTAGGGTTGGGATTATGGGCCTGCACTCCGCTAAGTATACGTATGTCACTGGCCCCAAACAGAATAGATTTGTTTGATGAATGAATCACGATGTTTCATTGCGAACCAGCGAGACAAAGTGACCAGCCAGCCTTACTTCCCTGGATATTCTGGTTTTTTTCTTTGGATTAGCCTAAGAACAGGCTAGGAAAATTCAACTGTGCACAATTTCATATTGTTCTTTCTAAGGTGGAACTAAAAAGCATACCACAGTAGGACGAAAGAGAGACACAGTCAGTGTGTGCATTTCAAACAGGTGACCAAGGAAGGAGAATTGGGGCCCAGGAGACGAGAGTCACAGGGTGAGCGGAGGTAGGTCCCAGGCAGTTGTCACCACAAGGCTGCGGGAAGCAGGGAGCAAGACGCTGTCAGGAGGTCAGAGGAACCAGGGCAGGCTGGAAGGTGGAATTTAGATGAAGATTTCGGGGAGGGAAAAGGCGGGAAGGTGAGCAGTAAAGCTGACGAGCTAGGCGGGCCACAGGTCATGGAAAGCCCTCTGAGCCTCCAGATGTAACTCGAGTAACTCTGGGGCCATGTGGCCCCATCTCTGCAGAGTCTCATTAAAGCAGCTTGGGGCAGCACCTCACATGCCTTATAGGGACTGTCAGTATTTTTTGTGTCACACTAAGAAGAGTTCAATTTATACCCCTCAGCAGGACCTCTCAGCCCCCCACACCTCTCCCTCCAGGACCCTCGTACTATGTGCCTCCCCCACCCCCCATGTGCAGAGCACCACCCCTCTTTCCGCTCACTCGGTCCTTCTTCATACCATCCGGCTTAGCCTTGGTGACTCCATGTCTTTTTCTTTCTGTTTTCCCAGAGTCCCTCCGAAAGAGAACACCACAGCTCACCAAGCAAGTGCACATCTCAGCCTCTCCCAACCTGCTGCAGTCCCGTCCCCTCAGTCGCCCCCCAAAAGATCCTGACCAGACTGGAAAAAAGGGGGTGCATGGTGGAGAGCCCAACCGGCAAGGTGAGGACTCTGTCTCCTGAGGCGCAGGTGAGCAGGGAACACTTTTGCGACTTGCTCCTCTCCTAGCACAAAGATCCCGCTGTCTCCACGGACAATGGGAAACCATGGGGGTTTTGAGCCAGAGAGTGGAGCAGGCGGATGCGTGAGTGCCTGGAGAGCAGAGATCTGGATGTTTGTGGGTGACCCCCCCCCCAAGCACTGACAAGATTCTGCTTAAATATGTAATGAGTAGGCCGGGCGTCGTGGCTCACGCCTGTAATCCCAGCACCTTGGGAGGCCGAGGCAGGCAGATCACCTGAGGTCCGGAGTTGGAGACTAGCCTGACCAACATGGAGAAACCCCATCTCTACTAAAAATACAAAATTAGCCGGGCGTGGTGGTGCATGCCTGTAATCCCAGCCACTTGGGAGACTGAGGCAGGAGAATCGCTCAACCCAGGAAACAGAGGTTGCCGTGAGCTGAGATCGTGCCATTGCACTCCAGCCTGGGCAACAAGAGCGAAGCTCTGTCTAATAAAATAAAATGTGATGAATAAAGACGTCAGTGGTGAATGAATGAATTCCTTTTTTTTTCTTTTTTTTTTTTTTTTAGAGTCCCACTCTGTTGTCCAGGCTGGAGTGCAATGGTGCAATCTCAGCTCACTGCAATCTCTGACTCCGGGCTTAAGCAATTCTCTTGCCAGCCTCCCGAGTAGCTGGAATTATAGGTGACCACCACAACGCCCAGCTAATTTTTTTGTAATTTTAGTAGAGACAGGGTTTTGTCATGTTGGCCAGGCTGGTATCGAACTCCTGACCTCAGGTGATTTGCCCGCCTCCGCCTCCCAAAGTGCTAGAGTTCCAGGAGTGAGCCACCATGCCTGGTTTTTTTGTTTGTTCGTTTGTTTGAGACAGGGTCTCACTCTACTGTCCAGGCTGGAGTGCAATGGCGTGATCTCAGCTCACTTACTGCAGTCTCTACCTCCCTGTAGATCAAGCAATCCTCCCACCTCAGCCTAGGACTATAGGTGCATGCCACCACACCCAGCTAATTTTTTTTATTTTTGGAGAGATGGAGTCTCACTATGTTGCCCAGGCTGGTCTTGAACTCCTGAACTCAAGCAGTCCGCCCGCCTCGGCCTCCCAAAGTGCTGGGATTTACAGGTGTGAGCCACTGCATCCAGCCGTGAATAAGTTCTGGAACTCCATGCACATTCTGGACTTTCGTGTAGGGCTCAAAGGTCACCGCACACTTGCGCTCACCCCATCACCTCTCTAAGCCCTTGTTCCTCATTCTTTGTGTCAGCCAGAGGTCTTCCAACAGTGACCTTCAAGCTGGTAAGGGATGAGGAACCCAGGATCCCCAGCCCCGACAGTGGAGCCTCTGGACCGGCTCCATCAATCTGCTGGGAATGACCCTTGGTCCCCTCGGCAAGACCATGATGCTCGGGAAACCTCCTAGCACTTTGGCTCTGGCTGCCATTCTGGTTTCCAGCAACGTAGAAAAATAGCTTCCAGGACGTACAGGGGCCGGGAGGGGGAGACCTGGCCCCGGGAGCTGGCTACACCCGACTCCCATCTCTCCTTCTCCAAGGCCCCCCCTGCCGCCCTCTGACTCTGGCTTTGAACCCTGGTCTGTATTTCCCTATGGACTACGGGCCTAAACCTGCAGAGCTCCTCATCAGCAGTTCCATCACCAAGACAAGCAGACGTAGAAGTTGTGACGGGGAAGCGGCTTAAATTCCTTCCACTGCCAGCGATGAGCATGAGATCCGCAGGGCCCCATGCGTGATGGAAACATGGAGTCTGCAGTCCAGGGCTGAGCCTGGAGGCTGCGGATAACCAGGGAGCCCGCCGGGAGGGACGGGACCGCCCAGCTGCAGGGGCCTTGCAAGGCTCTGCCAGGTCTCCTGCGCTTCCGGCGCCCCAAAAACAACAGTGAGGCCAGTGTGTGCCCCAAACCACCCTCCGGCACCATACAGAGCCGGCCCAGGGGCGGGGAGAGACCTCCACAGCAGGAGCAGCCACAGCCAGGGTGGAAGGGGACGAGGGGGGAGGGGAAGCCCGGTGACCTCGGGCACCTGGTGAGCGCAGACTGTGCCAGGTGCTGTGGGCCCATCCTCTCTGTGAAGGAGGCTCATGATTCGTCCCCAAGATGCAGATGAGCACAGGGAGGCTCAGAGATGGGTGACTGACCACACAGCACGTGGGGCACAGAGTTCGCAGGGCAGAGCCAGGATTCCAACCCCAGGGACTCAGGGGCCTGTGCAGGAAAGGCCGGGGCCCTGGGTAAACGCTAAAGGCCCCTTTTCTAACATGCTTCCCAAAGGCCCCAAAATAGATCCGCTGACTAACAAGGTCTCCTCCCCTCGGCTCCGCAAATACCCACGTTCCCAGGCCCAGCCCAGGGTGGGGCTGCAGGAGTCAGCGCCTGGCGGGACCTATTTCTGGCTGCCACCCGGCCCGGCCACAAGCAGCCTTCTGTGGTGGCCTCAGCCACAGCCCACATCGGAGGCACAGGCCTAGCCCAGCCTCCAAAGGCCCCATTGTCCGGCTGCCTGGGCTACTGAGCCTGGCTCCTGGACATCCGGAGTTGGGGGCAGAGGCTGACCTAGGGCAGAGGTGGAGGGCTCTGCGGACTGAGGGCCTGTGTGATGGCCGCAGCCAGCTCTGAGGACATTCCAGTGTCTATTGCACCCTTGCAAGAGGAAAACAGTTTTCACCTCGGGACGGGCCTCGGCTGGCCTCAGAGGTGAACTCATCCTCCCCGGCCCACACACACGCACGCACACGTGTGCACACACACACACATATACACACATGCACACGCGCACACACATGCGTGGCACACATGCACAAGCACGTGCAAACATACACATACGCACACACATACACAAACGCACACACACGTACACACACACACATGCACACACACGTGCATAAACACACACATACACATGCACACGCGCACACACGTACGCGCATAAACACGCACGCACACACACGCACATGTGCACACACACACACAGGTATCAACTCCTGGGTGCAGCCACCAAGTCCACAGAGACACGAGGAGGTGACAGCCAGGCCTCAGCACCTGGTAGGCTGGGATTCTCACCCCGGCTTCTCAGTGATATCATCCGATACACAGGGCGTCATCTAATTTCCCAGATATTCTCATCAGGGTCATTTGTCCAAGTTAGAATCTGGGTAAGATCTCCATATTGCATGTGGTTGTTATGTCCTATTGGGTTTTTTGTTCGTTTATTTTTTTGAGACTGAGACTCGCTCTGTCTCCAGGCTGGAGTGCAATGGCGCGCTCTTGGCTCACCACAACCTCCGCCTCCCTGGTTCAAGCGATTCTCCTGCCTCAGCCTCCCGAGTAGCTGGGATTACAGGTGCACATGCACAACACCACACCCGGCTAATTTTTGTACTTTTAGTAGAGATGGAGTTTCACCATGTAGGTCAGGCTGGTCTTGAACCCCTAACCTCATGATCCGCCTGCCTCAGCCTCCCAAAGTGCTGGGATTACAGGTGTGAGCCACCATGCCCAGCTCCTCTTGCTTTTTAAAAAGTTTTTCATTTCATGCCATCGACTATATTGAAGAAACGGGGTCAGTATCCCACAAATGTCCACAGCCTGGATTGGTCTGTTTGCTTCCTCACCGTGTCTTTTTTTTTTTTTTTTTTTTTTTTTTTTTGAGACAGTGTCTCACTCCGTTGCCCAGGCTACAGTGTAGTAATGCAATTTTGGCTCACTGCAACCTCCACCTTCTGGGTTCAAGTGATTCTCCTGCCTTAGCTCCCTGGGTAGCTGAGACTCTAGGTGCCCACCACACCCAGCTAATTTTTGTGTTTTTAGTAGAGATGGAGTTTCACCATGTTGGCCAGGCTGGTCTTGAACTCCCGACCTCAAGTGATCCACCTACCTCAGCCTCCCAAAGTGCTGGGATTACAGGCATAAGCCATCATGCCCGATCCCTCACAATGTCATTAAACTTGTTTCTCTCTCCCTGTATTTCCTGTGACTTAGGGATGAGCTCCCTCTCTTTTCGAATAACTGCTTATTCACATGCCATAACGTTCACCTTTTTTCTTTTTGAGATGAGGTCCAACTCTGTCACCCAGGCTGGAGTGCAGTGGCACTATCATGGCTCCCTTCGGCCTCAACCTCCCAGGCTCAGGTGTTCCTCCCACCTCTGCCTCCTGAGTAGCTGGGACCACAGGCATGTTCCCCTACACCTGGCAATTTTTGTGTTTTTGTAGAGACAGGGTTTCACCATGCATCATGCTGTCCAGGCTGGTCTCAAACTCCTGGGCTCAAGCAATCTGCCCCCTCCAATTCACCCTTTTAAAGTGTACAACTCAATGGTTTTCAGTCTGTTCACAGAGCTATCCAACCCTTCCCACTGTCAAATTTCAGAATGTTTTTCTCCCCCGAAAGAAACTCATTACCTGTCAGCAGTCACTCCCCATGCCACCCTCCTGCCAGACCCTGGCAGCAACTATTCCTCTCTTTCTCTCTCTCTCTCTCTCTCTCAGTCTCTCTGGATTTGCCTGTTATAAACAACTCATGTCAACGAAATCTCAGGAAATATGGCCTTTGTGTCTAACTTCTGTAACTTAGCACCATGTTTTCAAGATTCATCCATGACCAAGTATCAGTACTTCATTCTTTTTTATTGCCAAATAATATTCCATTGAAGGATAGACCACATCTGATTTATCCATCCATCAGTTGATGGATATTTGAATTGTTTCCATCTCTTGGTGATTATGAATAATGCTGTTATAAGTATTTAAACGCTTGGCCAGGCAAGGTGACTCACGGCTGTAATCCCAGCATGTTGGGAGGCAGAGGCAGGTGGATCACTGAGGTCAGGAGTTCGAGAGCAGCCTGGCCAATATGGTAAAACCTCAACTCTACTAAAAATATAAAAATTAGCCAGGCGTGGTGGCACATGCCTGTAATCCTAGCTACTTAAGAGGCTGAGACAGGAGAATCGCTTGAACCCAGGAGGCAGAGGTTGCAGTGAGCCGAGATCACATCATTGGACTCCAGCCTGGGTGACAAGAGCAAAACTTTGCCTAAAAATAAAAATAAAATGCTTATATTGTGCGTGTTTGTGTGACTGTGTTTTCAGTTCTCTTGGGTGTATACCTAGTGGAATGGCTAGTTCCTAGAAACTCCATATTTACCTTTCTGGGGAACTGCCAAGCTGTTTTTCAAAGTAACTGTACCATTTGACAATCCTACCAGCAATGTATGAGGGATCCCATCTCTCCACATCCTCACCAGCACTTGTTTCTGCCCACCATCCTATAAAGGTGAAGTGGCATCTCACTGCGGTTTTGAGCTGCACTTTCCTAGCGACGGATGGTGTTGACACGCATGTGCTTGTTGAAATTTGTATGTCTTCTTTGGAGGAATGTGTATTCAAAGCCTTCACCCATTTTCAAATTGGATTGTCTTCTATTAGTGACTTGTACGAGTTCCTTATGTGTTCTAGATATAAGTCCCTCGTCAGACACCTGATTTGCAAAATTTTCTCCCCATTCCATGGGTTATCTTTTCATTTCTTGGTGTCTTTTGAAACACAGACATTTTTAATTTTGATGAAGTCCACTTTGCTGTTTATACTTTGTCCGTGTGCTTTTTTTGTCATACGCCTAATCCAAGGTCACAAAGATTTACTCATCTATATATATCTGAGACAGGGTCTCACTCTGTCACCCATGCTGGAGTGCAGTACTGTGATCTGGACTCACTACAACCTCTGCCCCCCAAGTTCAGGTGATTCTCCCACCTCAGCCTGGGATTACAGGCACCCGCCACCATGCCCTGCTAATTTTTGTATTTTTAGTAGAGTCAGGGTTTCGCCATGTGGGCCAGGCTGGTCTCAAACTCCTGACCTCAGGTGATGTGCCCTCATTGGCCTCGCAAAGTGCTGAGGTGACAAGTATGAGCCACCGTGCCCGGCCTTTACTCCTACATTTGTATGCAAGAGTTTTATAGTTTTAGTTCTTACATTTAAGTCTATGACCCATTTTGAGTTAAGTTCTGTATATGGTGTGAGGTCAGGATCCAATTTCCTTCTTTAGATTTGGATATACAATTGTCCACACCATTCGTTGAAAAAAATCTGTTCTTTCCCTCATTGAATGGTCTTGCCACCCTTGTCAAGAATCAATTGAACATAAATGTACAGGTCTGTTTCTGGACTCCCAGTTCTATTCCATTGATCTATAGGCTATTCTTATGCCAGAGCCACACAGACTCATTACTGTAGCTGTGTAGTAAGTTTTGAAATGAGAAAGTGTGAGTTCTCCAATTTTGTTCTTTTTCAAGATTGCCTGGCTATTCTGGGTCTCTTGCATTTCCATGTAAATTTTAGGACCAGCTTGTCAATTTCTGCAAAAAGCCAACTGGAATTTTGATAGGGAATGAACTGAATCCATAAGTTTGGTTGGTATTGCCATTTTAACAATATTAAGTCTTCTAATCCATGAACACAGGGTGTCTTTCTGTTTAATTAGGTCTTTTTTTTTTTTTTTTTTTTTTTTTTTTTTTTTTTTTTTTTTTTTTTTTTTTTTTTTTTTTTTTTTTTTTTTTTTTTTTTTTTTTGAGAGGGAGTCTCCCTCTCTTGCCGGGCTGGAGTACAGTTGTGTGATCTCAGCTCACTGCAACCTCTACCTCCCGTGTTCAAGCGATTCTCCTGCCTCAGCCTTCTGAGTAGCTGGGATTACAGGTGCACACCACTACGCCAAGTTAATTTTTTTATTTTTAGTAGAGATGGGGTTTCACCATGTTGGCCAGGATGGTCTCAATCTCCTGACCTTGTGATCTGCCCACCTCAGCCTTCCAAAATGCTGGGATTACAAAGAGCCCAGCCTAATTAGGTCTTCTTTTAATTTTTTCTTTTTTTTTTTTTTTGAGACAGAGTCTCACCCTGTTCCCCAAGATGGAGTCCAGGGACATGATCACAGCCCACTCTGCAGCCTCAACCTCCCAGGCTCAAGCGATCCTCCCACCTCAGCCTCCAAGTAGCTGGAATCACAGTCACATGCCACCATGCCTGGCTAATTTTTTTTTTTATTTTGTAGAGACGAGATCTCCATATGTTTCCCAGGCTGGTCTTGAACTCCTGGGCGTAAGCAATCCTCCCACCTCTGCCTCCCAAAGTCCTGGGATTACAGTCATGAGCCACCATGCCTGGCTTCTTTACATTTCTCTCAACTATGTTGCATACAAATCTTACACTTCTTTTGTTAAATTTATTCCTGAGTACTTTGTTGGTTTTGATGCTAATGTAAATCGAGTTGTTTTCTTAATTTCATTTTTGGAGTATTCATCGCTAGTGTATAGAAATACAGTCTGTTTTTGTATATTGATTTAGTATCCTGTAACATTGCAAAATACATTTATTAGTTCTAATTTGTGTATGTGTGAATGTGTGTGTGTGTATTCCTTATGATTTTCTATATACATGATCATGTGATCTGTGAATAGAGATCATTTTACTTCTTTCTTCTTAATCTCAATGACTTTTATTTCTTTTTCTTGCCAAATTGTCCTAGCTAGAAACTTTGATACATTGTTGGATAGAAGTGGAAAGAGTGGGCATCCTTGTTTTGTTCCTGATCTTAGGGGGAAAGTTTTCAGTCATTCACCATTAAGCATAATATTAACTGTGGGGTTTTTTTGTTTGTTGGTTTAGTTTTTTTTTTTTTTTTTTTTTTTTTTTTTTTTTTTTTTTTTTTTTTTTTTTTTTTTTGAGACAGAGTCTCATTCTGTCACCAGGCTGGAGTGCAGTGGCATGATCTCTGTTCACTGCAACGTCTGCCTCCCAGGTTCAAGCGATTCTCCTGCCTCAGCCTCCCAAGTAGTTGAGATTACAGGTGCATACCACCACGCCTGGCTAATTGTTTTTATTTTTAGTAGAGATGGGGTTTCACCGTGTTAGCCAGGATGGTCTCAGTCTCCTGAGCTGGTGATCTGCCCGCCTCGGCCTCCCAAAGTTCTGGGATTACAGGTATAAGCCACCGCGCCCGGCCTGTGAGTTTTTTATAGATGCACACAGGCAGAATTTTAATCCAGACCTGTATTTGTCTGTTCTTACACTGCTAAAAAAGACACACTGGATAGAATTTATAAAGAAAAAGAGGTTCATAAAAAAATCTTACAAAGAAAAGAGATTTAATGGACTCACAGTTCCACGTGGCTGGGGAGACCTCACAGTCATGGCAGAAGGCAAAGGAGCAAAGGCATGTCTTACACGGCAGCAGGCAAGAAAGCGGGTACAGGGGAACTGCCCTTTATAAAATCATCAGCTCTCGTGAGACTTACTATTCCTATCACGAGAATAGCATGGGAAAAACCCACCCTCGTGATTCAAATACCTCCCAACGAGTCCCTCCCATGACGCGTGGGCACGATGGGAGCTACAATTCAAGATGAGAGTTTGGTGGGGACACAATTAAACCACATCAAGATGCAATGGATTCCAAAGCCCCGACTCTTTTCTTAGCCCTAGGATAGGGAAGATAAGAGGGGTGGCCTCATTAGGGAGGCCTGCAGAGACAAAGTTCACAGAAGCATCAAAACTTGAGTTGGGTTTGAAAGGATAGGGAAGATAAGAGGGGTAGCCTCATTAGGGAGGCCTGCAGAGACAAAGTTCACAGAAGCATCAAAACTTGAGTTGGGTTTGAAGGGTCTGGGTGATTTGAGATGAGTCAGTTCAGCCAGGAATACCTAGCCCCACTGATAGTCAGTCCTGTTCCCATCACCCCTACAGCCTTAGAAGGCCCTCAATCAGGCAGAACAAATGCGGGGAGCCCAGCGTCACAGAGGGCCCTGCAATTTACCACCCACGCCCTGAGCTCCATTCCTCTCTGAGGCAGAATGCTCACAAAAAAGGAAAGAAGAACAGTTGACATTAGCTCAGGTAGGAGGGACAGGGGACAAAAAGGAGGCAGCTGGGTAGGGAAGTCAAGAGCACAGACTTGGGAGCCAGACTTCTGGGTTGGAACTGCCACCACTGGGTCCCAACAGGACACCCAACAGGGTGTCCTCGAGGAAGTCGCTTCAGCTCCCTGAGTGTGACTTTTCTGTGTAACAGAAAGAGTGACAAAATCCACCTCCCAGATTCTCAGTGAGGGTAACACGGACGAGCCTTGGAAGGTGGTCAGCACAGAGTGAAGCAGGGTGTGGACATTCCGTCAATGCTGGTTCTCGTTGCCTTATCATCACTGTCATTCTTGCCACCATTTACATGGCTGCTGCTGGTACGACAGTGGCCCTCCTGAGTGCCTGTGATTACTGCACCCCTCACCATGTGGGACCCAGCTTAAAACAGGAAGCTCCCCACCAATGGCTTCCTCCACCAGGGCAAGAACTGTGTCAGCTCAGGAGGCATCCCAGGGCCCAAATGCAGCTCCAGAGGCCAGGAGTCATGCCACACACTCCAGAGCTGTTGCCTCATGAAATACCCCCCACGACGTTAGGGAGGAACAATCATTATCCTCATTTTACAGGAGAGAAAACAGACCCAGAGAAGTTGAGCAATTTGTCTAAGGCTCAACAGCTAGGAAGGGGTGGAGATGGGATTTGGACCAGGGTCATTTCTCCTTCCTGCTGGGCTGCACTCTTCTCTCCAAACGCTGACCCACTTGGAAAGTTCAAGTAGTCACCCTGGGGTGAGGAAGATGGAGCCTAGGTGGACGTCCAAAAGCATTCCCACCCTGTCCTCCTAGAGGGGTCCAGGACAGGAGGACGCGAGGGTCAGGATCTCGATGAAGCAGAACCTGCATTGGTGACGGAAGCATTACATCAGGCTCTAGGATCCACCCTTCAGGCCGGGCGAGGCGGCTCATGCCTGTAATCCCAGTACTTTGGGAGGCCGAGACCGGAAAATCGCTGGAACCCAGGGGTTCAAGACCAGCCTGGGCAGCACAGCGAAACATTGTCTCTGTTTGTCTGTTTGGTTTTTTAATTAAAAATTAAAAAAAAAAAAAAAAAAAAGGATTTACAGTTCAGATCCCAAGCACCCCAGAGACCCTGCACTGGGCATCTCTTACAGGCTCAGGGGCCATCTGGGGACCCTTGGAGACCCACACTAAGCCACAGCCAATCCAAGGTCCCTGGAGCTTCCGGCCAAGCTGCCGGGAGGTACCTTCTCTCCCATCCTTCCGCTGAGTTTTGGAGCTGCGTACAGGAGTTCACATTTCCTTATCCTAAAATCCTCCTGCAAGTTTCGGACACCAGGGGAATCTTTGAGAATCCGAATTCCACCCAAACAGGGAGCCAGCACCTCCTCCAGCTCTGGGTCCCACAGCATGGAGCCCTCCCCCGACTCCCTCTGTCCCTCCCTCCACCTGCCTGCAGGGGTGCTTGTTCTAGTTTCTGGGTCATTCACTCCTTGTTCCTCACTCCACAAAGTCACTCACCTCTGAGGGTGGGGGTGGAGGGTTCCTAGGCAACAGAAACAATAGCGGAGGACAATGACTAACCCTCTTTCTCCATCTCGTAGTCCTGTAAATCCCTCTCATTCAAGTATTCAGCAGATTTCCTGTGCAGCTGTGCCAGGCATGGTAGGGACTGGGACCAGGCCCCTGCATCCAGGAGCCTCCCGTCCCGGGGGAGACCCGAACCACTGTCTGTAAGCCCCTACTCTGTGCCTGAAGCTCCGTACCGTCCACTGAAAGCTCACAACAACCCCATGCAGCTTGGCCTACCACTACTTACCAATAAATACTTCGCTTTATCTAGATAATACTGACCCGGCTCGGTGGTTCACACCTGTAATCCCAGCACTTTGGGAGGCCGAGACGGGAGGATCACTTGAGGTCAGGAGTTCAAGACCAGTAAAACCTCGTCTCTACTAAAAATACAAAAATTAGCAGGGCGTGGCAGCGTGAGCCTATAGTCCCAGCTACTCAGGAGGCTGAGGCAGAAGAATCACTTGAACCTGTGAGGCGGAGGTTGCAGTGAGCCAAGATCGTGCCACTGCACTCCAGCCTGGGCAACACAGCAAGACTCCGTTTCAAAAAAAAAATATTAAAAATTAAAAATGTAAAAATGATGGCTGGGCGCAGTGGCTCACACCTGTAATCCCAGCACTTTGGGAGGCCGAGGTGGGCGGATCACCTGAAGTCGGGAGTTCCAGACCAGCCTGGCCAACATGGTGAAACCCCGTCTCTACTAAAAATACAAAAAAATTAGCTGGGCGTGGTGGCAGGCACCTGAAATCCCAGCTACTTAGAAAGCTGAGGCAGGAGAATCGCTTGAACCCAGGAGGCAGAAGTTACAGTGAGCCGAAGTCACACCTTTGTACTCCAGCCTGGGCAACAGAGTGAGACTCCGTCTCGAAAAAAAAAATAAAAAATAAATAAAATAAAAAATATCCATTGAGCAGCTACTAAGTGCCTGGTCTGTGCAAAGAATGATTCCCCAAATGACAAAGATGTCCCAGGTCCCTGCCTCCCTGGAAGGTGCTCCCCAGTAGGAGAGGCGGTTCCTGAACAAGACAAGACAGAGGAGGGAGGAAAGGAGGGCTCCCAGTGGCGGTAATCGCTGCAGGTGAAAACACAGGCAGGAAAAGGTAACAGAAGGGATCTCCTTTAAACCGGCTGATTGGACTGGTACCGTCTAAGCAGGCAGCATTTCAACTGAGGACGGAAGGCTGAGAAGGAGCCAGCCACGCGGAGCACGCGGAAAAGCACCCCAGGTCGAGGAACCACCAGCATGGAACCCTGAGGTGGGAGCTGCCCAAAGGCCGGTGTGGCTGGAGTGCAGTGAGCCGCGGCGTGGGTCGGGAGAGATGAGGCCGGGAGCAGGCTGGATCAGGCATGCTGGGGACCCAGGGTGGAAGAAGGAGGGATGAGTCAGGGTCTTGGGGGTTTGAGCAGGGGCATCGCCCAGCTGCCGTGTGGAGTCTTCCAGCAGGGAGATGGTGACGACCCAGCCTGTGTGGGGACCACGGGCATGGACTGGCATGTGGATTGATGTGGACAGACCATGGTTTGGATGTAGGAAGTGAGGAAAAGAGAGGAAGCAGTGACGGCCCCCAGGTCTCTGTCCAGAGTAAGGGTTGAATATTCTTTCCACAGCCGGAGACATTGCCGGAGCTTCCAGCCATGTCCACCCTCCCCTGGTCCCCTCCTTCCTGCTGCCCCATTTGGTGGGGGAGGTGGGCAGAAGAGGTGGCTTCTAGTGCAGCCACTAGCTGTGTAGGCTTGGATAGCCACTGTCCCTCTCTGGACTTGGTTCTCCTCACCTATGAAATGATCAACCTCACCTTGTCCTCCATCTCTGAGGCCAGGTCTGGAAGCAGCACTCACTGCATTTTAAAGCACTCTACAATGTGCAAGAATGCTGGCTGGGCATGGTGGCTCACGCCTGTAATCCCAGCATTTTGGGAGGCCAAGGCCGAGGATCACTTGAGGTCAGGAGTTAGAGACCAGCCTGGCCAACATGGTGAAACCCCATCTCTACTAAAAATACAAAAACTAGTCCGGTGCGGTGGCGGACACCTGTAATCCCAGCTACTTGGGAGGCTGAGGCAGGAGAATCACTTGAACCCGGGAGGCGGAGGTTGCATCGAGCCGAGATCACACCATTGCACTCCAGCCTGGGCAAAAGAGAGAGACTGCATCTCAAAAAAAAAAAAGAATATTACCATCATGCCTGGCAAATCCCAGAAGGAAATGTGCTTCGCCGTCACAGCCAAGCCTTTGCTAAGGGGCTTCTGCATATTCCAGAACTCTTCCCACGCCTAGTGGGAGCCATATCACATCATCTCTTCTGAAGGGAACTGAGGCTCGGCTGTGATATGGTCAGCCTGAAGCCTCACTGAAACTGAGATAGGGGAATAAAGCTCCCAGTAATACCAGTGGCAGACCCCAGTGAGCACTTGCCGAGGGCCAGGTCCGTGCTGGGGGTGCCACATGGATGGTCACGTTTCATCCACACGACAGTCCTGGCCGGAACTCCTTCTTGTCATTAGCCCTGTTTTATGGAAAGGCAGGTGGAAGCGGAAGGTCCCCAAACTGGATTTAAGACAAATGGGGCCATGGCCAGGCGGAGTGGCTCACGCCTGTAATCCCAACACTTTGGGAGGCCAAGGTGGGTGGATCATTTGAGGCCAGGAGTTCAAGACCAGCCTGGCCAACATGGTAAACCCTGTCTCTACCAAAAAAAAGAGAGAGAGAGAGAATTAACTGGATGTGGTAGCATGTGCCAACTACCTGGGAGGCTGAGGCAGAGAACTGCTTGAACCCAAGAGGTGGAGGTTGCAGTGAGCTGAGATTGCGCCACTGCACTCCAGCCTGGGTGACAGAGACAGACTCCATCTCAAAAAAAAAAAAGACAAATAGGAAATTTCAATAAACTCCCCCTGAGCTCCCTCAAGTGCCAGGCACTCTTCCACGCACTGAGGATCCAAAGAGACAAACTCCCTGTCCTCCTGGGGCTTCCATGCCAGTGGGGAGACGGGCAGCGTGTATCAGGCAACATGGAGGACACCCTGCAGAAGTGCCCAGGCTCCCGGCAGCACAGGCTGGCAGAGAACTTGAGCACCTGGCGGCTGCTGCGGCTGAGACACCGGGCTCCTCTGCAGCCGCTGCCTCCTCTCCTCTTGCCACGAGGCTGCCTGGATTCCCAAGGCAGGCAGAGAAAAACGGAGGCAGCCAGGAACCCTAAGGGACTTCGTCCAAAATGCGTGGTGCAAGGGGTGGGCCCCAGAGCTTGCCCGCGCCTCCGTCCTCAGGAATAGACATGTGATTCAGTGACCAGATTACGGAAGCGCCACGTGGCCAGACCCAATGATGACATGGTCATCTGTTCTGCCTGCTCGTGATGCTGGAATGATGAGCCAAACAGGGGAAATTCACTCTGGCTCCACCGAGGCCCTGGGCGTTTTCCTTCCAGAGAAATTGTGGGTTGGGGGAGATGAGATCTGCGTGTTCCTGAGCTGAGGTCCCAAGTCCCGATGCTGCTGGAGGCCAGGGCTTGGGGAGAGGCTTCAACTGGGTCATGGCTGCCCCTCAATCCCAGCCACCCTCACAGACACTGCATGTCCCCCTCATGACCCAAAGGCACCTGGTCAAAACTGGATCTTTGTGGCCCTGCCTTCCTGCACCCAGGCAGACTGGCTCCTCCTCCAGGGCTCGTCCAATCTGCGAATGACACCCGTCCTCCCTCAGCTCTCCTTGCAGAGCTCCCTGCCTCTCAGCACCTGGCTCCCACCTGTTACCACATCCCGTCCACCCAACTTCTGGATGCTTCTCAAATGCCTCCCCTCGTCTTCCTCCTGCAGCCTCCTCCTCAACCCCAGCCTCACCACCACCAGCCCCTCCTGGGCCTCCCTACTTCCATTCTCACCCAGCTCCACACCTTCTCCTCCCAGTAGCCTCAGAGATCCTCTAAAGCAACTCAGACCCTGTCACTTCCTTGGCTACAGACTCTTTGGGGGCTCCCCCTACACGTGGAATGAAGCCCACCCTTCCAGGTCCCCTCCCACCCAGCATGCGGGGTCCAGTGTCACCCCCGCTCTGTGGCTCCAGTGGATGGGACTCCCAGGAGGGGACGCACAGGTCTGTCCAGGAGCTCCATGGAGCGGCGCTCAGGCTCAGTCAAGTGAGGTCAACAAGCTGTGTGACCTTGGGCAGTCATGGTCCCTCTCTGGTCTCTGGTCTCATCTGTAAAATGACTAGCCCTACCTTGTCTTCTGTAATTCTGACCAGTTGTAGGGGAAACATTTTATATATATTAAGGCACTTTACCATATTTGGGGACGTTATCATCACTCCTATAAATCTCAGTAAGAAAACCTGCTCCTGGCCGGGCATGGTGGCTCATGCCTATAATCCCAGCACTTTGGGAGGCCAAGACGGGTGGATCATCTGAGGTCAGGAGTTCGAGACCAGCCTGACCAACATGGTAAAACCCCATCTCTACTAAAAAATACAAAATTAGCCGGATATGGTGGCACGTGCCCCTTAACTCCAGCTACTCAGGAGGCTGAGGCAGGAGAATAGCTTGAACCTGGGAGGTGGAGGTTGCAGTGAGCCAAGATCACACCATTGCACTCCAGCCTGGGCAACAAGAGCGAAAGTCCGTCTCAAAAAAAGAAAGAGAGAGAGAGAGAGAGAGTGAGTGAAAGAGAGAGGGAGAGAGAGAGAAAGAAAGAGAGACAGAGAAAGAAACAGAGAGAGAGAGAAGGAAGGAAAGAAAGAAGAAAGAAAGAAAGAAAGAAAGAAAGAAAGAAAGAAAGAAAGAAAGAAAGAGAAAGAAAGAAAAAAGAAAGAAAAAAGAAAGAAAGAAAGAAAGAAAGAAAGAAAGAAAGAAAGAACCCTGCTCCCCTGCCACCTCCCCTACAGCCTGAGTCCCACCAGCCAGCTCTGAGTGACAGCCAGGATGGGAACTGCCAAGAGACCAGCCACTGAGCCATCAGCCCTTGTGAAAGTGCCCCCACCCCATTCCCTGGCAAGTCTAGGACACACCCTAAGCACAGGAGAACGGGGGCCTTACAGGTCTCACCCGATGCCGTGTACCCAGCCCAGGGTCCCGCATACAAGTGGTGCTCAATCAAGGCTCCAAACCACAAATCCTGAGGAGGGTGATGTTGGCCAGGGCCTGTATGGGCCGGGGCAGTCAGCACCCACTGTACAGGGAGGCAGAGCCTGGTTTGAAGGACGAGGTGGCTGTGACTTGTGAGTGGAGAGAAAGGGCTTTCTGGAGAGGCACGCAGCATCAGCAAAGGCGGAGGGGTTGGGACACGGGCAGGGACATACACTCAGGAAAACAGTCAATAAAACCCGCTGAGGGTGCCCCATCTGCCCCACTCCTTCAGTGCTGCCAGAGTTCCCCTGCCTTCCAGACGGGTAGACTGAGGCACGGGGCCCACGGCAAGGGATCCCAGCCCGAGTCAGAGACGCAGCCCTCTCGGACACCATCGCTCCCCTTCTTGCCTTCTCTTGCCAGCTGGTTTTGGGATTGGCATGCACAGATATGAATTTTACAGGAAATTAGCTCCCTAGCATTTGAGTTAAGACTGCCCCGTCTTATTTTCCTCTTCCTGTGACCTACAGACCCCAGTTCTTGATTTGGGGGTCGGGAAAGTGTGTGTTAGAAGAGACCTGGAGCCACTCTTTGCGAAGGCCTGGGTAGGGGAGGTGGAGGGGACGAGAGGACAGGCCTTCTCACAGGCACTGCTGGTTCAGGTGCAGGGTAGCAGATGGGTCCCAAGACACAGACCCCTGACAATGTCAGGGAAGAGTGGAAAGCCAACCACCTGCCTACCCACCCATTCGCTCATTTATTCAACAAGTATTGGCCGAGCCCACAGTCTAACAGAAGCAGGTAATTACAGTCCACGGTGGTCAGTGCTGCAATGGAGGATGTATGGGGAACTGTGGGAGAGAAGAGACCCGCGACCTAGCAAGGGGTTGTTGGGGTGGGGCAATCAGGGCAGGCTTCCTGGAGGAGGGGGCAACTAACCTGAGACCTAGAAGGCAAAGAGGACTTAGCAGGCCAAGAGGTAGGGAAAAGTGCCTCAACCTGAAAGAACTCAACAGCACCTGTCTGCCTCCAGAGGGGAGTGGCCGTCAGGGACCAGAGCAGTTCAGTGTCTCGGAAGCAGACTGCACCAGCGAGGGGAGCCTAGAGATGAGCTGGCAGAAGGTGGTGGCCAGGCCCGGTTCCTAGAGGACCTTGGGAGACCCAGTCAAGAGTGGGGTCTTTTTTGAAGGACAGCAGGCACCCCTCAAGGCCTCTCAGTGGGAGCGAGTTGTGGCCAGACAGCCTGTTTAGAAAGGCAAGTCAGGCCTCTGATGGTGGTGGGCCAGGTCACTGTGACCAGCATTGTAGCTGAACATAACTAAAAGTTGAAATAATCTAATATATATTTTTTCAAAGCATTAAAAGCTTATTAAAGAATAAGAAATCTTTAAACCAAACCCAAAGGAAAAACAAGAACGCAGAGAAAGGCGTACACTGGAGCCACTTTTGCTGAACAAGCTATTCCAGGCCGGGTGTGGTGGCTCACGCCTGTAATCCCAGCACTTTGGGAGGCCGAGGCGGGTGGATCACGAGGCCAGAAGACTGAGACCATATCACCAGGCCAACATGGCAAAACCCTGTCTTTTAAAAATAAAATAAAATAAAATAAAATAAAAACAAGCTATTCTAAGCCCAGAAGAGTAATTCCTCTGCAATCTGTGAAGGACAAAGGGGACGGAAATGAAAGCCCCGGACCCACGGAATGTGGAAGCCTCATGGTTGGGCGTGGTGCCTCATGCCTGTGGTCCCAGCACTTTGGGAGGCCAAGATGGGTGGATCATTGGAGCCCAGGAGTTCGAAACCAGCCTGGGCAACATGACAAGACCCCATCTCTACAAAAAAATACAGAAATTAGCTGGGCGTGGTGGTGCACACCTGAAGTCCCAGCTGTTTGGGAAGCTGAGGTGGGAGGATCACATGAGCTGCAGTGAGCTGTGACTGTCCCACTGCCCAGCAGCCTGGGTGACTAAGCAGGACCTTGTCTCAGAAAAAAAAAAAAAAATAAATATATATATATATATATATATATATACACACACACACACACACACACACACACACATAGAGAGAGAGACGACAGAGTAGATAGACATAGAGGAGATTGAGACAGAGATGACAGAGTTAGAGACAGAGACAGACAGGGAGGGAGAGACAGAGAGAGAGAGAGAGAGAGAGAATTCTCCTTACAACTGTCTGGAATCACAGGGCTGCATCGTCAGGGAGAAGGTAACCAGAAGCAGACCAGCCCACCTCAGAAACCACAGCCTGGCTTTGAAGGACTCAGGTCTCCCAGGGAAACTGAGGCTTGGATTAAGGCGGCTCTAGATATAGTACATCAAAATCTGTGGCAGAAACAAACAAAACGATGCCCTCTGGGGAAAGGCAGCTTCATCATGCCTCAAATTATCCCTGCACTTCAGTTTTTCCAACACAGTGACTAACACACAGAGAAAACTAGGCACACGCAAAAAGACACCGTGAGGAAAACCAGCAGGAACAACAGCAGCACACCGCCGAAAGCGTCACGTATGGGAACGAGCAGACACAGGCTACACAGCAGCTACGTTTACTATGCCTTAAAAAAGGCAAAATGCAAGCTTAAAGTGTCACTGGTGAGCACAAAAGCTATGAAAAGTGACATAGTGAATTCGTAAAAGAACCGCACAGAGGCTCTAGAAATGCACATTACAATAATTGAAATTTAAGACGCAAAGATTTTGGCCGGGTGTGGTGGCTCACTCCTGTAATCTCAGCACTTTGGGAGGCCAAGAGGAGCGGATCGCCTGGGGTTAGGAGTTCAAGACCAGCCTCGCCAACATGGCGAAACTCCATCTCTACTAATATACATATAATTATATATACACACACACATATATACACAAAAATTAGCTGGGCATGGTGGTGCACACCTGTAGTCCCAGCTAGTCAGGAGGCTAAGGCGGGAGAATCGAATGAACCCAGGAGGCAGAGCTGAGATCTCGATACTGCACTGCGGCCTAGCAGCAGAGTGAAACTCCGTCTCAAAAAACAAAAATGGCACCCAAGAGAAGGCGCACGTTTGGGAGAGGAGGGGCTTAGTGTTGGTTGTGGCAGTCCCAGAAAATAGAGGCCATGGGTGCCCAGAGGAAAGGAGGGCCTTCTGGGTGGAAGGAGGAGGTAACGCAGCCAGCTCTTAAGGGCCGGTGTCAAAAGGAGGAAGATCTCACCAGGTGGCAGGCCTGCCGGGGGTGGCACCCACAGCTCCAGGGGACACAGAGGGGAGGGAGAGATGGGAAAGAACAGAGGCCAGGCAGGGGGTTGGGGGTCAGGCAGGTTCACTTCTCTTCCTACAGCTCCAGCACCCAGCGGAGAGCTTGGCTCCTAGCAGCTGCTCAGCAAACACTTGTTGAACAGTTGAAGAGAGGACTTCCCCGCACGTCGTAGGCCACTGTGATTGGTGGTGACGGTGAGGCCAGAGCTTCCCTGGTTCCCCTTTTCCATCCCGGTCCGGAGCGAGCCCTGGTTACCTGTCATCTTCCCCTTGATCCGAGATTCCCAGACCGCAGTTCTCCCTCCCATAAACTCCAGTGGGTAGAGACCCAAGATGGGAAACTGAGGCAGCCAGGGACAAAGATTGCTGGGTAGAGTTTTTGGGTTTTTCTGACAGGGGGAGAAACCAAGCACCAACCCCTCCCACCCCCAAACCCCCAAAGAGCTCCCACAGGGAGGGGCATATTCGAATAGGTCTCTCCTGTCACAAACAGAAGCCCCATCAGCTCAGCCTGCGTCCTCAGGGGTCCCACCTCCAGAGTTAAACGCACAGCCATTTAAGGACGCAGAGACCCTCTCCTCCCGGGAGTGGAGAACACCCAGGGGTCCCTGAAGCCTGCGAGACTGGGGGAACTGAAGCTTCTGGGAGCCCTCCCGCTCCCGCCTGCCTCGTGGCTGCTCATTTGGGCAGAATCTGGGGGCTGAGGCTCCGACGTGACTCACCTCCCTCCCTCCCTCCCTCTCTCTGGGTAAATGTCAAGTAACATTAGTTATCCCGTCTCCCTCAGCAGCACCCCCTCCCTGTTTTTGGCGGTGCTGTTTACCTCGGCGGGATCAATCAGCATTCAGGGAGAAAATAGAAACCCTTTTAGATCCAATTAATGAAAATTGGGCAGCAGGAATGTGGCTGTTTAAAATTTCACTACCTGGGCAGGGAAGGGACTGGAGATAAGGAAGGCGGGCCAGACTCAGGCCTGGGGCCCGGCACTAGCAAGCCCTAGGACTCCTCCAACATTCGGAAGAGGAACCCCGATATCTGAAGGGGAGGGGGCTGGGAGGGGCCCCAGAACCAGGCCCTGGCCAAGCGCTGCCTGCAGGCCCGGTGCTTCCAGAGTGGAAACAGCTGCTGACGTGACGGTGACGGTGGGGAGGGCCGGGGCGGGCGGGAGGTTGAGGGGAGGGAAGGGAATGAAAGCAGCCCCCACCACACACAAGCCTGGCTCTGGGTGGGACCCCCGGCTGCCGCGTGCTCCCGGGAGCCCTAACCCCAGGGATGCGCCGTTTCATTCCGAAGCCCCGTGTCTCGGGAACTGTGCCGGGGACTGAGGCCCGTGGTCTCGTGGTAGCAGCGTGGCTCTGCCCTCGGCTCTGTCACTGCTGGCTAGGTGATCTTGGACAAGCAGCTGGCCCTCGGAGCCGCTTTTCATCTATAAAATGGGATGATCATGTGTATGCCTCGCGGGGCAACTGGGAGGGTGAAATGAGAGAAGGCCCCAAAAGTCCTCGGCACAGAGTCTACCCTGCCCCAGAGCCTGCCGCTCGCCCAGCCAGCATCCTCCCCGCCCACCCCAGAGCCTGCCCCTGCAGCCCGGGGCTGTCCGGCTCCAGGAGCTCCCAAATGCACACTCGTCTCAGCAAAGACCCACGGCACTTGGAAATTTCTCTAGAGTGTGGGGCATCTGTGCCCTGGCTCGTGGGACTGTTCCCCTGGACTGCCCTGTAAGGTGAGTCCTGTGATTCACCCATTTCGTGGGAGAGGACAGACAGCGAGTCGGAGCAGCGCCTGCAATGCGACCCACCGACGCGCTCCAGGACACAGCCTGGCTCTGCCTGACCCCGCCCGCAGCAGCGGCGGCTCCCTGACTGTGGACCCTGCAGCTCTGAGAATCGTGAGCACCCAAGAGTCCCACCCCCAGGACCTCCGCCGCCGGGGCAGGGGTGTGAGCTTCTCACGTGCCCCACCTGCGGCAGCGGGCTGTGGTGTGCAAGGGTGAAGGAATGAAGTTCACCGTAGTCACAGTTCAAGCGACTGTAGTTACTATTCCAGTGACCTCAGCTTTGGGCCTCAGTTGGCTTGTCTGTAGAATGGGAACGAAAGCAAATGCTTCACATGCCTGCAGCCTCATCGCTGTGTCCATGCAGAGGACAGCGCCTGGCAGGACACCGTGTGTCCTTCGGTCCACTTTCTGCATCTCCTTCCCACCCCCAACAACACAGCGGTGAGGGGCACCAACGGGAGTCCTCCCCAAAGGCCTGCACTTCGGGGTTGCCCAGGGTTACCTCTGCCAATGGGGGTGGGATGCTGGAGGAATGAGGGCTGCTTTCCATACACCCCTGGGAGGGGCCCAGTAGGGGTGGAGGCCACCCTGTCCACAGCCCCATGGCACCCTAACAGGGGCTTCTCCTGCTCGGCCTCACGCTCCCACCCCTTACCCAGCTCCCTCAGAGCCCTTCCCTTTGGCACCCGGGTCTTCCTCACAGGCTCTGTTTTCAGGGCAACCAGGCTAAGACAGGGATGAAAGATAACGACTTCAGGAGCCTATGTGATGACCTCACGAGCTCATGGTGGCCCAAGAGGCGCCCGAGCACAGCCGCACAGCCGCGGAGGGGTAAGGGTGACAGGCCCAGCCTGGAGCAGGTGGTCGATGGGCAGACGCAGTCTCCCGGGCAGAGCGGGCGTCCGTTCATTCACTCTACTCACGCCATGCATGGCCCAGCTAGGGCTCGGCCCCAAGAGTGGGACAGTTCCTGCCCTCGAGGACCGCACTGTCGTAGAACACATGGACAAGCCAGCCAAGGGGCGCACAGCCAAGTGACAGGGTTTATGTCCAAGTGGCGCAGTGCAGAGGGAGGGGGAAGGAGGGCCTTCCCAGGATGGGGAAGGTGTCCAGATTGGGGGAAAGGAGGCCGGGCAGGAAAGGTACTCCAGTAGAGGGAACAGCTGGAGCAAAGGACCCAAGACAGGATGGCATGGGGGTGGGGGCAGGGTGCACAGGGATGAGCCGGGGAGGCCCAGAGGCACAAGCTCCCAGCAGAGACCATGTCCCTGCCAACCAGGCCTACATTGGCTGTGGGCGATGGCTGGTTTTCTGGCACTGGCAGAGGCACCAGGGCTCATGTGGCGCAGATGTCCCTCCACCCTGCCAGAAGCAGCTGGGACTTTTGTGGAAGTGCCTGGCTCCAGAGGGGTGCACACAGGAGGGACCCCAGCTGTGGCCAGGTTCTGGTGGCTCTGCCAGGTTCAGAGAGGCCTAGCAGAGAAGGGAAGCCGCCGTGCCAGCCCAGGGCCCAGGCCCTGCCAAGACCCAGTGTGGACAAGAGACCACGTCAGCAAAAGCCAGAGTATCTTTTGCAGCTGTGCGGCTCAGCCTCGCTCAGGCCGTTCCAGAAAGTGGCCATGAGCACCTCTGGGGGCTCCGCACAGGTGGAGATGTGGACAGTGCTCACCCATCTTCTCACACACAGAGAGTAGGCACCTTGGAGGTGGGAGAGTGTTGTGTTAGCCAGGCTAGGGGACACTCTGCTGCAGGAACAAACAACCCCAAAATCTCAGTGGCTCAACATAACAGAAGTCTGTCTCTTATGAAGGCTGCATGGCCACTGCTCTGTTCCACATGGCCACTCAGGTATCCAGACCACAGGGGCTCCACTATCTTATAGCTCCTCATCTGGAACGAGTGATCTTCTCAATAACTAGAACAGGGGAAAAGACTACGGGGAAGTCAGCTCTGGTTCTTCTGTGCTTCAGCCCAGAGGGACACGTGTCCCTTCACCTCTGAGACCATTGGCCAGAGACGCAGAGGGGCTGGAAGCGAGAGAGCAGAGATGAGAGGGCTGGTGTCACAAGCCGTGAGGAGGTGAAGTCTTAGAGTGGGTCCCAGGTATGGTAGCCTTGGTCATGAAACTCAACCTCTTGGAGTCTTCATCTCCACACCTATGACTCACCCATTTCATGGGAGTGGACACATTGGAAAGTCAGAACAGTGCCTACAGTGAGACCAAAGGAGCCAGGGCTCTGACTGATAGCCCTGACCCTAAAGTAGGGATAAGGATGGTCTCTGCCTCACTGAATTGGAATGAGGGTGTAAGAGGTGGAATTAGTAAAATTCTTCCCCCTGAGCCAGGCCTGCAAAGAGCTGTCCCTGTGTTTGTGGGTCTTCATCAGCATCTCTGACTACAGTGGTTAAGAGTGGGAACTATGAAAACATTCTACCCCCATTGAATTTTTCCCTTATTTTACAGCATTGAGTTGAAAAATGAAAGCAGACCACAAGCCAAAAGGGTGAGGAGGGAGCAGCTCATCGGTGTCACATGGCTGAGGGCAGACACCATGGAACCCACCAAGAGCTACTGGCAGACTCTCCTTTGGGGACACCCTGGCTGTACTCTGGACACTGTGCCCAAGGAGGTGACATTTAAACTAAGACCCAAAGACAATGGGAGACTGATTGCACAGAAATCTGGACGTCCTCCCAAGAGCAATGGGCAATCCTAATGTTTGTCACCACTTCCTCCACCCTGCACTCCCACCCTCAGCCTCTCCAGACCCCTATTACAGCACCTACCGTGCTCTGTTGGAACTGTTTCTCATATGTCTGTCTCCCCAACGAGACCAAGCTTCTACAGGCAAGGACCAGGTCTGACTCATCATTTTATACCCAGCTTCCAGTCCAGGACTCAGCACAAGACAGGGCTCAGCATGTCTTAGTTGAAGAAAAAGAGATGAGTGACTAGATGGATGAATGGACAGATGGGTGAGTGGATAGACGAATAAATAGATGAGTGAAAAAATGGAGGGATGGAGGGATGGATGGATGGATGGGAGGATGGATGGATAGGAGGGTAGGTGGATGGATGGGAGGATGGATGGATGAATGGATGGATGGACAAATGGGTGGATGAGAGGATGAATGAGAGGACAGATGAATCAATGAAGGTGGATGAATGAGAAGATGAATGGATGGATGGATGGACAGATGGATGAGAGGATACATGGATGAATAAATGGATGAATGGGTGGGTAGGTGGATGGATGGGAGGATGAATAGATGGATGGACAGATGGATGGGTGAGAGGACAGATGGATGGATGGGTGGATGGATGGATGGATGGATGGACAGATGGATG
>PVKV010005104.1:0-119433 GCA_004027835.1 Alouatta palliata | reverse complement strand
TCAGACCTTGTTATTGGTCTATTCAGGGTTTCGACTTCTTCCTGGTTTAGGCTTGGGAGGATGCAAGTGTCCAGGAATTTATCCATTTCTTCCAGGTTTACTAGTTGATGTGCATAGAGTTGTTTGTAATAATCTCTGATGATGGTTTGAATTTCTGTGGAATCTGTGGTGATATACCCTTTATTGTTTTTTATTGCACTATTTGATTATTCTCTCTTTTCTTTTTTATTAATCTTGCTAGTGGTCTATTTTGTTGGTCTTTTCAAAAAACCAGCTCCCGGATTTATTGATTTTTTGAAGGGTTTTTCGTGTCTCTATCTCCTTCAGTTCCGCTCTGATCTTAGTTATTTCTTGTCTTCTGCTAGGTTTTGAGTTTTTTGATCTTGCTCTCTAGCTCTTTCAATTTTGATGACAGGGTGTCAATTATAGATTTTTCCTTGCTTTTCATGTGGGCATTTATTGCTATATATTTTCCTTTTATGCTACAAACTCTCAATACACTAGGTATTGACAGAATATATCTTAAAATAATAAAAGCTATTTATGACAAACCAACAGCCAATATCATACTGAGTGGGCAAAAACTGGAAGTATTCCCTTTGAAATCTGGCACTAGACAAGAATGCCCTCTCTCACCACTCCTATTCAATATAGTACTGAAGTTCTAGCCAGAGGGATCAGGCAAGAAAAAGAAATAAAGGGTATTCAAATAGGAAAGGAGGAAGTCAAATTGTCTCTATTTGCAGAAGACATGATTGTATATCTAGAAGACCTCATCGTCTCAGCCCAAAATCTCCTGAAACTGATAAGCAACTTCAGCAAAATCTCAGGATAGAAAATCAATGTGCAAAAATCACAAGCATTCCTATACACCAATAACAGATTTAAAGAGAGCCAAATCAAGAATGAACTGCCATTCACAATTGCTACAAAGAGAATAAAATACCTAGGAATACAACTAACAAGGAACCTAAAGGACCTCTGCAAGGAGAATTACAAACCACTGCTCAACGAAGTAAGAGAGGACACAAACAGATGGAGAAACATTCCATGGTCATGGTTAGGAAGAATCAATATCATGAAAATGGCCATAATGCCCAAAGTAATTTACAGATTCAATGCTATCCCCATCAAGCTACCAATGACCTTCTTCATAGAACTGGAAAAAACCACCTTAAACTTCATATGGAACCAAAAGAGGGCCCACACAGCCAAATTAATTCTAAGCAAAAAGAACAAAGCTGGGGGCATCACACTACTGGACTTCAAACTATACTACAAGGCTACAGTAATCAAAACAGCATGGTACCGATCCCAAAACAGAGATATAGACCAATGGAACAGAACAGAGGGCTCAGAGGCAACACAACACATCTACAACCATCCAATCTTTGACAAACCTGACAAAAACAAGTGATGGGGAAAGGACTCCCTGTTTAATAAATGGTGTTGGGAAAACTGCCTAGCCATGTGCAGAAAGTAGAAACTGGACCCCTTCCTGACATCTTACACTAAAATTAACTCCAGATGGATTAAAGACTCAAACATAAGACCTAACACTGTAAAAACCCTAGAAGAAAATCTAGGCAAAACCATTCAGGACATAGGTGCAGGCAAGGACTTTATGACCAAAACACCAAAACATTGGCAACGAAAGACAAAACAGACAAATGGGACCTAATCAAACTTCACAGCTTCTGCAGAGCAACCAACAGAATGGGAAAAAATTTTTGTAGTCTACCGGTCTGACAAAGGGCTGACATCCAGAATCTACAAAGAACTAAAACAGATTTACAAGAAAAAAACAAACAAGCCCATTCAAAAGTGGGCAAAGGATATGAACAGACACTGAACAAAAGAAGACATACAGGAGGCCAAAAAGTATATGAAAAAATGCTCATCATCACTGGTCATTAGAGAAATGCAAATCAGAACTACATTAGGATACCATCTCACACCAGTTAGAATGACGATCATTTAAAAAATCTGGAGACAATAGATGCTGGAGAGGATGTGGAGAAATAGGAACACTTTTACACTGTAGGAGGGAGTATAAATTAGTTCAACCATTGTGGAAGACAGTGTGGTGATTCCTCAAGCACATAGAAATAGAAATTCCATTTGACCCAGCAATGCCAATATTGAGTATATACCCAAAGGATTATAAATCGTTCTACTATAAGGACACATGCACACGAATGTTCATTGCGGCACTGTTCACAATAGCAAAGACCTGGAACCAACCCAAATGCCCATTGATGATAGACTGGACAGGGAAAATGTGGCACATATACACCATGGAATATTATGCAGCTATCAAAAACGATGAGTTCATGTCCTTTGTAGGGACATGGATGAACCCGGAAACCATCATTCTCAACAAACTGACAGGAGAACAGAAAATCAAACACCATATGTTCTCACTCATAGGCGGGTGTTGAACCATGAGAACACATGGACACAGGGAGGGGAACATCACACACTGGGGTCTGTTGGGGGGAAATAGGGGAGGGACAGCAGGGGGTGGGGAGTTGGGGAGGGATAGCATGGGGAGAAATGCCAGATATAGGTGATGGGGAGGAAGGCACCAAATCACACTGCCATGTGTGTACCTGTGCAACAATCTTGCATGTTCTTCACATGTTCCCCAAAACCTAAAATGCAATTAAAAAAAGAATACTTCTAAAGGATATTTTTTGTCTGATAAGTACATTTTTCATAGCTACATTTATATTTATCATATTTTAAAGTAAACATACAAGATTTCATGGTATTTTTAAAGTCATTTATATTTAAAATTATAATACTAATTTCAAAAAACATAAGTAATTTAGGATTTTGTATGCATTCCTTTACAATTTTTAATATATTTTAAAAGTACAATTTTTGGAAGATGTGTGTCAATAGGAGAATCTACACTTGGTTTTATTCTGCAGGTTTAATTTTTCAATGGAAATTTTATGAGCACACTTCACAGGTTCCATGCAATTATCATAAAACCCTGAGTGTGGATTTCAGTAACTTGTTTTTAAAAGAACACATTAGGCTGCAGGAATATAAACTGGGGTTCTATTTAAGAGACAATTTCAGGGTACATTAACATAATCCATTTGTAAATTTCAGGGCACTCTTCTGCAGTATTTCAGTATATAGACCAACATCTGCTATTTCTGTACACAATCATAAAACTAAACAAACAATTCAATGCTATTTAAAGCTGCAACTCAGACTTTCTATTTTTCTATGCATAGAATTATAAAGTATTAGAAGTTAGAGAAGGAAAAGAACTTCTAGGTTATATTATTTCTCTCTATTCCAATATGAGATTGTTCTTGGTAATATATTCTTAAATATTCTTTGTAACAGAGATTTTAAATGATTCAAGTGAAACAGGTTCTGTTACTTCCCATGGGATCCCATTCAGCAATCTAACACACTTCAGTATAAACCTATTTCACATTCCCACTTAGGTTTTCATCTCTTCCCTTTGCTACACTTTGTGAGTTTGGTGTTGAAATACTGCTTTGTCATGTCATCCTTCAGATGGGAGCATCTCTGCTCTACAACACTTTTTAAATGCAAGAGAAATAAAACAATATTTTAATAATTAAGAAAGTATATTATATTATAACATATTTATACTGTACAAATAAATTTAAAATATGATTGCAATATAAATGTCAGTAAGACATCCAATGCTTTAGTGGCCTACTTATCCTGTGCATTTTCTAATCCAATGTCACATGCCTGATTTAGAGAAGAGGCATGAAAAGCATGCTGGGCCAGTCTTATCTTTTAAAACAAAGTGGCAATTTGTCCAAAATCTGCTGTAACCAATATACCAATTGAATTTATATTTCTGCATTCCTGAAGCTCTGAAAAATGAAAGCTTTGGAAAACCTCAGAAGAACAAAAACATAAACAGGCAATAAAAGAGGTTTTGTTGAATAAGAACGCTTTGGTTGAGAAAAACTTACAGTGAACTAACCCTCTCTACAAAGTAGTAGCACAATGTTTTGTTGTGCTTGAGTGTTTTATAAATATGCACACATATAATCATCTCAAATATTAAATTATCTTTTCAGGACAGCATAAAGTGACCCTTCACATTAGCTAATGTTTTCTCCTAAGGGGAAAACATTTTATTCCAACCCAGCATAACCAAAGTACACACTGCAGACTAATCAGTGGAAAAAAATCACCACTTTTAATTTTTTTTTCAAAGCAATGTATCTGTATTAACATTAGATACATTTTCTTTAGACTTTTGTCTAGGGTAATCAGAATCCTTCTAAGATTGTCAACCTATTTTAAACATTTATATGTTCTGATGATAGAAGGCTTTGGTAAACAAGTAATTTGTACCCCACCTCTCACATTTTTTTAAAGAAAATATTGAATATTAATATTTTCAACTTTATCTTTTGCATTTAGTGCCACTCAATAAAAGTCTGGGAGATAATTAGATAGATGGATAGATAGATAGATAGATAATAGATTAGATAAATGGATAGATAGATAGATGAGATAGACAAACCATAGAATCAGCAAAATATTATATATACACAGACATGTATATACAAGACATAATTTAACGACAAAAAATTCAGTATCCCTTGTTGTAATTAATAAAGATTGTGCTTTAAAAATACATTAAAATTAGTATTTTGATCAAGCCTTGTTTCCCACTCTATCTAAATAAAGATATATTTTGTCCAGAATTGGAAGCTGGAATGATCAGGGTTCTCTTCTAATTCTGCTGGCTATTCATGTTCCAGATACTTACTGCTTATCTTATATCCAAAATGAAACACTTAAGCTGAATATTCACTAAATTTTCTATAACTCTGATTGTCAATTTTTTTTTTTACTTTAATTTCTGGGGTACATGTGAAGAATGTACAGGTTTGTTACATAGGTATACATGTGCCACAGTGATTTGCTGCATCAATCATCCAGTCATTTACATTAGGTATTTCTCATAATGCTATCCCTCCCCTATCTCCCGACCCCTAATATTTCGCCCCTAAGCCCCCACCTCCAACAGGCCCCAGTGTGTGATGTTCCCCTCCCTGTGTGCATGTGTTCTCATTGTTCAACACTATGAGTGAGAACATGCAGTGTTTGGTTTTCTGTTCTTGTGTCATTTTGCTGAGAATGATGGTTTCCAGCTTTATCCATGTTTCTTATGCTTTCTGTTTTTGCTGTTTTTTAAATACACATGATTTAGTTAGTGTTTCAGTAACTGCAATTTTTCTACTTAGTTTGAAATATTTTGGTTTTTTATCATTCTCCAGGAGGAATTTCTTTTGTTTATAAGTTATGTTACTTCTACTAAATTTTTGTACACTGAAAGGCTGTAAGAACCTCTCAATCATTTGCATTTATATAACACACCTCTTGTTCACTTTAAAGTGCTTTACAGATCAGAGCAAATTAAAAAACACCAGCTCAAATCAATGTGTTTCATTTCGATTTAAATTTTAACAAGGACTACAAGAATTTAATTCTGAGAAGAATAAAATGAGAAGAATTGAATATGGCTGTAATTATACAAACTCTAGTCTATTACATAACTAACCCATTTCTCAAGGCATTTAAAATTGAAATAAAGTAAAAAATATATGACATTTAGAATTGTCAAACATGCACTTTTGTACTGAAAAACTAAAAACACTCCAGTTTATCTGTCATTGTGTTAATATTCCAGAGAAAATATTGCCTAATGGGAAAGTTGAGACATGGCATGCAAAATATAGGATCATATAGCAGTATCTACTAGTACCAATATTGGAATAAAGACTACTCTTGCCAGTATTATACCAAATCTGTGTAAAGTGTTCTTTTAGCTAAGCAAATCAAAGCTTCCTGACAACCTTGTGGATAGTGTTTAGCTTTATTTTATATATGCAGATTTTCTTTATGCCAGGCCTTCACTTCATGAGATTTGTATTTCTATGGAGCTGGGTGAAAAAAAACAAAAGATAAGGGGAGTGATAATAAAGCAGCATATATTCAACTTTGCAGAAACTAAGAAGGTATGACCTAGAAGATAGGAATTGATGATACTAACAATGTAGCTGTTTATTTTTGAATTCCTTTCTGCCATTTCGTATTCTTCTTATTGAAAGTTAACTGAAATCCTTATCTTAGTTTTTAATATACTGTTAAATTATTTCTATAAGTTGCATCTAACTTAGAGAAACAGTATGCATATGAGTTTTTGAAAACTAATATGTAACTAAAATCACCTGATCAACTACTGAGAAAAATATACTACGAGTGCCATTATTTTCTCATGCTGTTTCACCCATCTACATTTTTATACTTGACAATCCACCACTTCTTAGCTGATGTTTTACAATGACAATAACATCCTCTTCTAGTCACTGATATGCCTGTATCTCTATTATGTAAAGGGAACATATGCCTTAGTCATTGAATCTTCTTTTTCAACAGTTATAATTCTTATGACTTCATAGAATTCTGTTATAAGTAGATACATGAAAATAATATTTTCTTTTCCATCACATCATATTTCCATATTAGTTTTTCTAAATTATGAATTGATGGCTAGCTTTTTATATTTGTTTAATTATTTATTTAGCAAAAATTCTTAGAAAAAGAACAATGGCAAGTAAGATGAATCTATTTTAGGATTTGGAAAATATAGAAAATATCTTCTCCAGAGAAAATGTTAACACATATATATAAACGGAACCAATATATTAATTCTATGAATAATCTTTTTATTTTAATTTTCCTAAAAGAAGATGATGTGATAAATTCTATTAAAATATTTTATAATATTAACTATTCTACTGTTGCTGTAATAAACTAGCTTTAACCATGTTGTATATTGATAGAGATTATCTATTATTTTATTTCTGGTTTGCATTTATATTCCTATATGAAACAAATGTACAGATATTTTTAGTTCAGCATTGAAATTTAGGCTATGATTGTATCATAATCTCTTTTGGGTACATTTTCCCCTGTCAGGTTTTAAATAATACAATAGATTTTATTGTAACACTTTAAACAATTAAAAAGCAACATGAAAATTACAGACTGAATAACCACAGTGAAGTTGGGTTAGATTTTCTTTACTGGCAATTTATACAAAATGGTGAAGATACAGTAGTCTAATATTAATAACTCCTATAAAGCCCAAAAAATGAAAGGATATTTACTTATTAGTGGATTTCAGAGAAGAAAATTATACATATCTATGAGTCACATACAAGTTTTGATGCCATATATTGTAAGGGGGTGAGAGATAAATTGAATACTGTTAACTCATAAATAAATATAATTTTATTACAGTTTTAAGTTTTAAATAAAAATATCATTAATTAACTTACTGGCATAGTAATGGATTCAGCATTCAGCTGTCAAAAGGAATCCCACCAAATTTTAATAAACCAGGAAATATAAATGAAATGAGGAAAAGAATTGAAAAGCTAATTTTAAAAAGCAATCTTAGCACATCAGATCACAAACCGTATAAAGGCAAAATTTTAAGACAACAGATTTAAAGTGTTGTGGAGAAAAAGAACTATTATTTTCTTTCTTAATATTCTAAAAATTCAAATCAAGGGAAACTTCCAAGTCCAAGTTTCAGGTGCTGTTATGGGTGGAATTGTGTCCTCCTCAAAAGTATATGTTGAACTCCTAATCCCCAGAATGTAATCATATTAAGAAATAAGGTTATGGGCCTGGTGCTGTGGTTCACACCTGTAATCTTAGCATTTAAGGAGGTCAAGGCAGGCAGATTGCCTGAGCTCAAGAGTTTGAGACCAGCCTGGGCAACATGGTGAAATCCTCTCTCTACTAAAAATCCAAAAATTAGCCAGGTATGGTGGCATGGGCCTTTAGTCTCAGCTACTTGGGAGACTGAGGCATGAGAATTGCTTGAACTGAAAGTTGGAGGTTGCAGTCAGCCAAGGTCGTGCCACTGCATTCCAACCTGGGCAACACAGCGAGAGAGTATGCTAAAAAAAAAAAAAAAAAAATTACTCAAGATGAGTTCATACTAGAGTAAGATGGGTCCCTAATCAAATCTCATTGATCTTCTTATAAAAAAGGGAAATTGAGACACAGAGACACACACAAAGTTTACCATGTAAAGATACAGATAGCCACTTATAAACCAAGGATAGAGAACTGGAACAGATTATTTCTTCACAGCTCTCATAATAGACAACCCTTCCAATGCCTTGATTTCAGACCTCTAGATTCACAAGCTGTAAGACAATAAACTTCTGGGTTTTTTTTTTTAACCACCCTGTTTGTAGTATTTTATATGACAGCCCTAGCAAGCTAATACACATGGCATATTAACATGCAAATGGTGATTCTGTACTCACCATCTACTGTTAAACAGATAATCAGTAATTTGGATTGTGATTTCAAAATATGTCACACAATAACAGAAGAGAGAAAGAAATTGATTTCAAGGTATTGGATCATGATAGGGCTGGCAAGTCTGAAATCTGTAGGATAGACTGACGGCATGGAAACTGAGGCAAGATCTGAAGTTGCAATCTTCATTCAAAAGTCAGTAGGTAAAACTCGGGCAGGATCTTTAGGTGACAGTCTTCAGGTGTAATTACCCCTTGTCTGGGAAACTTCAATTTTGCTATTAAGGCTTTCAACTAATTGAATGAGGTCCACACATATTACTGAGAGTATCTCCTTCACTCAAAGTAGAAATGTAAATTTTAATAATCACATATACAAATGCTTTGACAGCCACATATATACCAGTGTCTAACCAAGTAACAGGGCCCTATAGCATAGCCAAGGTTGAACATAAAATTAATAATTATACAGATTTATCTTGTCCTCCTCTTTGAATGAATCTGAAGCAAGGCCCATTACTCATTCTTTGATAATAACAAAAAAATTTGATTAATGTTAGTTTCATGAACAATTTGTTCAATCATCCAAACTTAAAATTTATTAATAAACATTCTAAACTTAACATTAATTTTTTCAGTTGCATCCATTTAACTATTTAAAAATGGTATACAGGCCAGATACAGTGGCTCACGCCTGTAATCTCAGCACTTTGAGAGGCCAAGGTGGGTGGATCACCTGAGATCAACAGCTCTAGACCAGCCTGGCAACATGGTGAAACCCTGTCTCTACTAAAAATACAAAAAAATTAGCTGAGCATAGTGGCACAAGCCTGTAATCCCAGCTTCTCAGGAGGCAGAGGCAGGAGAGTCACTTGAACCCAGAAGGCTGAGGTTGCAGTGAGCAGAAACTGCACCTCTGAACTCCAGCCTGGCAACATGTGTAAAACTCTATCTCAAAAATAAATAAATAAATAAATAAATAAATAAATAAATAAATAAATAAATAAAGGTATACATTTATTTCCTTCTCTCTGACTCAAAGCTATACTCAAATAATAGTAAATATGATCACTCCACATGTTGCCTCAATTATGGAGCAAGGGAAACACTCATATTTTTTGCTGAAAGTAAAAATTTATACAAATGTGTTAAAAAAAGGATTGAAAATCTGGTAAAGCTGTACATAAGACTTTTCTGTAACTCAGAAATGTTACAGCCAGGAGCATTAACATTTCATCAACATTCACAACACAAATATTTGTTACAGATTACTTGGTAATGGCCAAACTAAAAATTCACCATGTTTAAAAACAATACACAAAATTTGGTGTACCCATTACTAAACTTAAATAAAATGAAGAGAAATATACTGAAAGAAGAAACCTATACATTTAGACATACAAGTGTATTTACAATATTATTTCATTTACGGAATATTCAAAAATGGCCCAAACTAATTAACAGTGATAGTAAGACTAGGGGTGGTAATTGAGAGGGGTTAGAGGGGAAAGTTCTGGGTGCCGCTGTTGTTAAATTCATTAACCTCTGCTGTTCAAAATGTTTGCTAGTACATCCAGCTGTAAGCTTATGATTTGCAGTTTTTTAATAAATTATACTTAAAAGACAAGTATGTTAAAATGATACAAATTCACAAGAACAAATAATGAGAAAAAAAGATAGTAATTGAAAACATGAAAGGCAGATGGATGAGTCGCAAAAACAGGTGCTATGTATTGATTTATTGTCTAAGGAACGTATTTCAGCAAAATGTATCTGGATTCTCTGAATTTTTATTATGGTAGAGAGTGTTAAGATAATTTTGTGATTAACCATGTTTAAAAACATATTAATCCCCCCAAATAAGTGGCTTCTCTGTGTTACTCTCTACTGGGCATATAAGGTTTAACAGATATAATAAAATCAAAATGTATTTAGATTTGAAACTTAAGATTACTCTTTGACAGTATTTTGGGTGCTGACCTGAGGAAGAACATCATCATATCAATTTGTTAGGCAAGCTTAAACTTAAATTTAAGTCCCAGTACACTTTTTAGTCATGCCAACGTTCCTCTCAGCAGCAGTCCTGGTTGCCTTGGTGAATGGTGTTGTTTTGAACCTTCTTTAAGAATATAATCATCTAATGGGTCTTCTGGCAATATGCATAATACTCATTCTAGTATGTCTATTTCCTCAAATTATTTGTCCTACAACAATTCTGCCATTTTAACCCTTTCAGCTTAAGCCATCATTTCCCCAGTGCTTTTTGTATCAATCCTTATAAGTAGTTTGCATTATGTCCTTGATTCCTTACTGAGTTAAATTCTCTATTTTGGAAGAGAATAGCCTAATCCAAAAACTCTGTGCTCCACCCTACTCCCACACCCTGATTGACCATCCTTAGAATTCAATTTTTTTGTGTGTATTTTGTCAATGCTTAATCTCTACTGGCACACACAGGTTATATATTTCAGTTCCTTTGGGTAAAGTGTCTTTCTTATAGGTAGGCCCAACACATTCCCAGGTAGGTTGTGCTGCTATAGGTCCAGTTGTTGGAAAAGAGGGTGGGTACAGATTGAGTAAGACATATTTCCTGTTATCAAGGAGAAATCTCCGCATTGTCTTCTACCACAAGGCTAGTGACAGATCTTATGAGGGAGATAAGGGCTTCTTCCACAAGTCTAGAATCTTTAGAAGAGAATACAGATTTAAAAATCCTGGCCAAGTGCAGTGGCTCACACCTGTAATCCCAGCACTTTGGGAGGCTTAGTGGGGTGGGTCACTTGAGCCTAGGAGTTCAAGCGCAGCCTGAGCAACATTATGAAACCCTGTCTATATATCTAAAAAAAGAGGATAATTAAAGATGCTGATCCAAGGTTTTCAATCCTCTCTAGAGTTTACCTACTGCATAGAACGCAAAGGACTGAACAGCAGGGTTTATTTACGGTTAAGATTTATTATTTATGTGTGTGTGTGTGTGTGTGTGTGTATATGTGTGTGTGTGTATATGTGTGTGTGTATATGTGTGTGTGTGTATATATGTGTGTGTGTATATATGTGTGTGTGTATAGATGAATATATGTGTATATGTATATATATACTTATATACATATATAGACACTCATATATATACACATATGTAAATGCAAGCAGCTATATGTGTGTACATACATATCTAGTGTGTATATATGTTTATATATACATATATATACACACCCATAGAGATACACACACACATATATAAATAAAATAAACTTCATACTTAGTGATTTACTTCCCAGAAACAAAAGGCAAAGACAATACATAATTTCTCATTTTGTATAAGGTGAAATTCTTTACTACACATTGCTCTGTTCTCTGTTGGTAATATATACATAAATATATAACATATATACACATATGTATATATGCTTATACATATATACACATACGTTCACACATATGCTTATTTATACCCATACATATATATACACTTTTATATAGATAAATAGAGAGAGAGAGACCCACATACATATGTATATATTAGCAGCAGATAACAGAGCAATATATAGTAAAGAATTTAACCTTACACAAAATGAGAAATTAGATATGGGTTTTGCCTTCTGTTTCTGGGAAAGTAATCACAAAGTATCATGCTTAATACAAATGTTTTTCTTTTCCTAGGAATGTTAGTTTATTCCAGATAATCTAAAAATGTGATCTATAGTAGAGACTGGCTACATCAGACAGCGTTTAGAGTAAAGGCTGACTATGCCCCTCAAAAACATTGTGATGGGTCAGGTGGTCATTGAGGATTTAGATGAGTTTTTTTTTAATTGGCTATACTCTACATATTGTCACACATTCATTGCACCGCAGTAACACTGACTCTATAGAAACAGGACAATCATTCTGTGTGTGCATTATGCTGTACAACTGGACACAGTAACCAAAACTCAGTACCTTCGCAGTGAGACCAAGTACATACTGTCAACAATAATGCTTGTGTAATGCAACACTGACAACCTTGAATGGCCTAATCGTTTTCTCCATGTATAAAAAACAAAATGATCGATCATTAACACAAATAACCTTCCAGGGCTACGTTCCCAGGGTGTTGGCTAGGTGTCAATCATGTCTCTTTCCAGGCTGTCTTGGAAAACCATATGACCAAGCAGACAAACCTGATGTGTTAACTTTTTCTTCCACATATTTCTAAATTAATGAATCCAGGATGAGAAAAAAATTTATTCACTTACTCTTTTAATTAAATTATTTTTTCTTTTAGACATCTGTATTAATTTGCTGGGATTGCATAACACTGTACCAAAGACTGGGCCCTTAACTGAAATTTATTATACTCAGTTGTGGAGGTTAGAAGTCCAAGGTCAAAGTGCTAAAAGGGATGGTTTTCTCTGAAGGTCATTAGGAATGATCTATTTTAGGCCTTTCCGTGGTTTTCAGATGACCACCTTCTTGCTACTTTTTCACCTGATTGTCCCTTTGTGCACCCATCATCCTGGTGTCTCTCTCTCTCTCTCTCTGTTTAATTTCCTCTTCTTTTAAAAACACCACCAGTTGGATTAGAGCCTGCCTAGTATATAACACATTACATATTTTCTGAGTGCTATGTAGCAGAACAGCACCACAAAGACATTCATTACATTATTTCCTAAGTTGCTATTTGATTGTTAAACATCTTTAGAAGTAAATGAGTGAACATATAAGAAATAAAAAGAGAATTAATTTTAGAACAGATGAAGTGAATTTGTTCCTAGAATAAATAACGTAATGAATAATGCCCCAGGCTCTTTTCAGTTTTCAATAAAAAGGTAGAAGCTTGGAATAGAAGAGTAATTTAGAGAGTGAATCCTCTTAAAAAAAAAAAAAAAAGAACAATGCACACTGGGAAACGAGAACACTTTTTAACAGCAGAATATTTTATGTATAAAGTGGAAGGATATTTGCTACTCAGTGGTTTGATAGAGGACTGTAACTTGCAGGAGGTTACTGAAGGTCAGAAAATAGAAGCTCAGGCTGATAATTTTGGTTTTTATTATAAAAATTTAGAGAGTCCTGTAAGTACATTTCAGAAAAGAAAGTAAAGGTGTTAGAAAAAAATGTATACTTATGAAATATGTAATTCAGTTGAAGAAAAGTTTTAAAATAAGATACACTTGTCAGCTAAAATTGAATAAAAACAGAAAACTTAGTGCACATTTATTCCCATGCATGAGAGGTTTATTTGAGACATATCTTATCTAGGCAGTGCTTAGTTACCCTAACCTCAAAGTTAGAAGTTGGCTTTATATTTGGTCCATAAGTGATCCTCTTTGGACTAGCTAGGTAGTACACCCTTAGAAATGTAAGAGGTCAGGTGGAAATGAGTGATACATCTTGAGTCTTATCTCATATTTGGCACATTATAACTGTCATTCACATTCAACTGGCCAAAGTGAGAGGTATGTTCAAACTTCTAGTGGAAATGATTGCAAAATCACTGTAAAGCACATGAGTGGTGTTTATGTTTCTGTAAGAGTAGAGACTCAAAGCCAGTAATTCAGTCTGCTACATAACATCACAGCAATCATTATTATCATTATCTTAGAGGTAATATTGAGGCCAATTTCATCCATTTGGATTAATTCTCATGTACTTAGAAACCAAATTTTTCTTCAGATAAAATCAATGATGAGTTTTAATGACTGCTAACACTGTCATTTAATACACTTCTTTGACTTCCCATAAATAGTATATACTTAATATTATTAAAGGAATATAGTACGGTCTCATAAAAATATACCACAAAATAGCCACATGAGAAAGAATGTACTTAGCCATAAGAACTAAGAGAGAAGACCTAGGCCAACAGACCTCACTCCTATCACAGCAAAGCACTGATTTCTACAAAAAACTAGAGTAATCTAGAAATAAGATTATTTCTAATCACTTACAGAAAGGAAGATAGCTAATCAACACCTTCATTTCAGTCTTTTGTGACATTAATCAGAAAATCCAGCTATACTATTTCCAGACTTCTGACCTAGACATACTGAAAAACTTGTGTTGTTTAAAGCTTCTAACTTTTTGGTCATTTTGTTTATACAGCTTTAGAAAACTAATAGAATGATGAAAGTAATATAATAACAAATACAATAATAAGATTAATACAATAATAAAGTTAATGCAATAAGAAAGTACAAAATTCATTATACATTTAATTTTGGTTCATAAATAAGCACTTTATATTGTTGTGCAGGTTATCTGAAGACAAACACAAAAACTTAAAAGCAACCCAAAGGGGGCAAGACAAATTATGTTCAAAGCCTTTTTGGTTATATTGACAGCTGACTTCTCAAGAGCAGCAATCACAACCGAAGAACACTATAATGATAGCTTAAAACTGTTGAAAGAACGAACTGCACGTGTACCCTAGAACTTAAAATATAATAATAAAAAGAACAAGCTGCAAACTTACAGTTCCATATCCAGTAAGGATATTTCTAATGTTGAATAGGAAATATACATATTTTTAGTAAACTTAAAATAAGACAAAATAAAAAATTTAATGCCATTATCAACTGAATTAAGGAAATTTTAAAGGTTGTAATATAAACAGAAGAAATTTTATCTCAAAAAGAAAAGTTGATATAACAAATTCAAAGCAAGATAAGTGGTCAATATTGTGTTAAACCAAAAACATTATTGATCATGCAATGCAGAAATTGGCAAACTACTTAAAAGTGTTATAATAAAAACACTGCACAAAAAAATACTGTAGGATGCAATTAAAGTAGTATTTAAAAGAATAATTAGAGTTTAAGTGTATATATTTAAAAAGTGAGATAAATAAAGTTCAGTGACATAAGCACCAAATTCAGGAAATTAGGGACCAGAATATTACATAAAGTTAAAGAAAGTAAAAGAAAGGAAATAAATTGATTAGACTAAGAAGTAATGAGGTAGAACAAGCATATGAGAACATGGATAAAGTAAAATGTTAGTTGATTGAAAATCTTAATTTTAAAAAATCAACCTTGGGAAAGACTAACTTAGAAGAAATGTAGGGGGTGGCAGGAGAACAGAAGGATAAATAGCCAATATTGGAAATGGAAAAAATGACATTAATATAGATGTCTTGAAATATGTAATTGTAGTACACCATAAAAAGCTCTTAAGTCAATAAATCCGAACATTCATATGAAATAGATACATTCCTAAAAAATGTGTATATTACCTTAACTATGCCATTCTCAGGAAAATACAAAATATCTGAAAAAATCCTATAAGCAATATAGCAATTGATTCAGTAATTGATATATATTGGATATATATAAACAATAAAGCAATTGGTTCAGTAATTGATATCCAATATATCCCCAGTGCTAGAGGTGGGGCCTGGTGGGAGATATTTGGACCATTGGGGTGGATCCCTCATGAATGGCTTGGGGCTGTACTCTTGACAGTAAGTTCTTGCAAGATCTGGTTGCTTAAACATGTGTGACACCTCCCCTCTCTCTCTCTCGCTCCCTCTCTCATCATGTGATACACCAGCTTTTCTTTTCACCTTCTACCATGATTATAAGTTTCCTGAGGCTCTCACTAGAAGCTGAACAAATATTGGTGCCATGCTTATCAAGTCTGCAGAACCATAAGCCAAGTAAACCTCTTTTCCTTGAAAATTATGCAGCATCAGGTATTTTTTAGAGCAATGAAAAAAAAAAAAAGCCCAGTACACTAATCAAATCCAAAAAGAAATCAATTATCAATATCTTCTTTACATTTTCTTCTAATTTTGTAATTTTCCTGCTTTTATATGTTTTGAATTACATATTTATTTACTTGATAACCTTAATATTAATTTATATAATTCTATGCATATATATAACAATGTCTCACTTCATTGACTGAAATTATTGGTCAGCATCTCATTTTTCTTGTTTTGATCCATTTTTTTCCATGAGAAAATGCTCAAGTCCACTGGTAGTAATTATAAAAACAAAAATTAAGACTTCCACACACAGATAGAACACTTTTTTTAAGATTTTGAAAATGAAACATTAGAGTGCATTTGAATCAATAAGAAATTTTTCTCACTGAAAGTTGAAGTTATATTGGAAAGATTATTTTAAAAACCAATTTGATAATACCTGTCATAATTTAAGGTAACCAAACCACAACCTAAACATTCAGTGACTAGTCAAATCTCATAATCATGTTGACAGAATGTGCACGAAAATTAAAAATAAATTTAACTCATTTTAATTTAAATAGTTCGTACAGAGAATGGAGATTTGTTACATTTGTCCAATAATTTGTATAGCAATCTTGTCAAGTTGGAAGGAAAAACTTCACCACAGAGAAAAATATCTGAGTCTATACCAGTTAAAACAGTAAAAAAGATAAGCAAAGAGGTGTTTGTAGTAATATCTGATGATAGTTTGAATTTTTGTGGGATCAGTGATGGTATTCCCTTTGTCATTTTTATTGCATCTATTTGAATCTTCTTTCTTCTCTTTTTTATTAGTTTGGCTAGCAGTTTATCCATTTTGTTGATCTTTTCAAAAACCAGCTCCTGGATTAACTGATTTTTTGAAAGACATATTTGTGATCTCCTTCAGTTCTGGTTTGATCTTAGTTCTTTCTTGCCTTCTGTTAGCTTTTGAATGTGTTTAATCTTGCTCCTCTAGTTCTTTTAACCATGATGTTAGGGTGTCGATTTTATGTATTTCCTCGCTTCTCTGGTGGACACTTAGTGCTATAAATTTCCCTCTAGACACTGCTTTAAATGTATCCCAGAGATTCTGGTACGCTGTGTCTTCATTCTCATTCATTTTGAGAACATCTTTATTTCTGCCTTCATTTCATTATTTATCCAGTAGTCATTCAGGAGCAGGTAGTTTAGTTTCCATGTAGTTGTGCGGTTTGAAGTGAGTTTCTTAATACTCAGTTCTAATTTGATTGCACTGTGGTGTGAGAGACTGTTTGCTATGATTTTCATTATTTTGCATTTGCTGAGGAGTGATTTACTTCCAATTATGTGGTCAATTTTATAATAAGTGTGATATGGTGTGGAGAAGAATGTATATTCTGTGATTTTAGGGTGGAGAGTTCTGTAGATGTTTATTAGGTCCACTTGGTCCAGATCTGAGTTCAAGTCCTGGATATTCTTGTAAATTTTCTGTCTCATTGATCTGCCTAGTATTGACAGTGGGGTGTTAAAGTCTCCGACTATTATTGTGTGGGTGCTTTTGTATTGGGTGCATATATATTTAGAATAGTAAGCTCTTCTTGTTGCATTAATCCCTTTACTATTGTGTAATGCCCTACTTTGTCTCCTTTTATCTTTGCTGGTTTAAAGTCTGTTTTATTGAAAGGGTAGGATTGAAACCCTTGATTTTTTTTTTCCTCTCCATTTGCTTGGTAATCTTCCTCCATCCATTTATTCTGAGCCTATGTGTGTCTTTGCACTTGAGATGGGTTTCCTGAATACAGCACACCAATGAGTCTTGACTTTTTATCCAATTTGCCAGTCTGAGTCTTTTGAATGGGGCGTTTAGCCCACTTACATTTAAGATTAATATTGTTATGTATGAATTTGATTCTGCCATTTTGATGCTGCTTGTGTTGTCTGTTAGTGGATGCAGTTTCTTCATTTTGTCAATAGTTTTTAACGGTTTGGCATGTTTTTGCAGTGGCTGGTACTGGTTGTTCCTTTCCATGTTTAGTGCTTCCTTCAGGAGCTCTTGTAGGGCAGGCACTGTGGTGACAAAGTATCTCAGCAGTTGCTGATCTGTAAAGGATTTTATTTCTCCTTCACTTATGAAGCTTAGTTTGGCTGTATATGAAATTCTGGCCTGAAAATTCTTTTCTTTATGGATATTGAATATTGGCCCTCACTTTATTCTGGTTTGCAGAGTTTCTTCCAAGAGATCTCCTGTCAGTCTGATGGGCTTCCCTTTGTGAGTAACCCAATCTTTCTCTCTGACTGCGTTTAGCACTATTTTCTTCATTTCACTCACTTCATTCACTCCTCGTGAATCTGACCATTATGTGCCTTGGGGTCACTCTTCTCAAGGAATACCTCTGTGGTGTTCTCTGTATTTCCTGCATTTGAATGTTGGCCTGTCTTGCTAGGTTAGGAAAGTTCTCCAGGATTATAACCTGAAAAGTGTTTTCCAATTTGGTTTCATTCTCCCCATCACTTTCAGGTATGGTCTTTTCATATAATTCCATATTTTTTGGAGGCTTTGTTCATTTCTTTTCACTCTTTATTTTCCTGATCTTGCCTTCTTGCTTTATTTTATTGAGTTGATCTTCAACATCTGATATTCTTTCTTCTGCTTGATCAATTCAGCTATTGAAACTTGTGTATGCTTCACAAAGTTCTCAAGCTGTGTTTTTCAGCTCCATCATGTCGTTTATATTCTTCTCCATGCTGGTTATTCTCACAGCATTTCATCTAACCTTTTTTCAAGGGTCTTACTTTCCTTGCATTAGGATAGAACATGCTCATTTAGCTCACAGAAGTTTGTTATTAGCCACCTTCTGAAGCCTGCTTCTGTCAATTTGCCACACTCATTCTCCATCCAGTTTTGTTCTTTGCAGAAAACTGAAACTGGGTCCCTTCCTTACACTTTATAAAAAAATTAACTCTAGATGGATTAAAGATTTAAACATGAGGCCTATCACCATAAAAACTCTAGAAGAAAACCTAGGCAATACCATTCAGGACCTAGGCATGGGCAAGGAATTCAGGACTAAAACACCAAAAGCAATGACATCAAAAGCCAATATAGACAAATGGGATCTAATTAAACTTAAGATCTTCTGCACAGCAAAAGACGCTATCAATAGAGTGAACCAGCAACCAACAGAATGGGAAAAAAGTTTTGCAAGCTACCCATCTGACAATGGGCTAATATCCCAAATCTGTGGAGAACTTAAATGAATTTACAAGAAAAAAAACACCAAAAAATAGGTGAAGGATATGAACAGACACTTTTCAAAAGAAGACATTTATGCAGCCAACAATCATATGCAAAAAAAAGCTCATCATCACTGGTCATTAGAGAAATGCAAATCATTCCACATTGAAATACCACCTCACATCAGTTAGAATGACAATCATTAAAATATCAGGAGACAACAGATGCTGAAGAGGATGTGGAAAAATAGGAATGCGTTAACCCTTTTGGTGGGAGTGTAAATTAATTCAACCATTGTGGAAGACAGGGTGGCAATTCCTCAAGGATCTAGAAATAGAAATACCATTTGATCCAGTAATTCCATTGCTGGATATATACCCAAAGTATTATAAATAGTTTTATTATAAAGACACATGCACACATTTGTTTATTGTGGCACTGTTCACAATAGCAAAGACTTGGAACCAACCCAAATGCCCATCAATGATAGACTGGATAAGGAAAATGTGGCACATATACACCATCGAATACTATGCAGCCATAAAAAGGATGAGTTTATGTCCTTTGCAGGGACATGGATGAAACTGGAAACCATCAAATTTTCAGCAAACTGACACAAGAACAGAAAACGAAATACCACATGTTCTCACTCATAAGTGAGTGTGGAACAATGAGAACACACGGACACAGGGAGGAGGACATCACACACAGGGGCCCGGGGGTAGGGGGTTAGGGGAGGAATAGCAGGGGGTGGGGAGTTTGGGGAGGGATAGCATTAGGAAAAACACCTAATGTAGATGTTGGGGCAATGGATGCAGCAAACCACCACCATGGCACATGTATACCTATGTAATAAACCTGCACCATCTGCACATGTATGCTAGAATTTAAAGTATAATAAATAGATCATAGGAAAAAAAAGATAAGCAAGCTGATTGCTAATAATTTTCCTCTGATTTTCTTTACTATTATAAGATTCTTTGTTTCACTTACGTTAAAAGCTTGAATTAATAATTTGGAGAGTTTTGTTTTTAAAATAATTTTACTTTTTCAACATATGAAGTTTTGATAGACTTTCATGTCTGACCATTTAGCTTCTGGCAACTAGAAACATTGAAAATTAGATAAATTCAAATAAGTTCAGTCAATCCTTGTCATTGGTGGCATAAATATTTACAAATTAACTTACTAAAACGTATTTGTAATTCCAAAAATTGGTACTTATGGCATATTCAGGGTTATCATAAACATGTGTGAAACAGCAAGAAATTTGAGCCAATTGACATGCACATTTTCAGCTGAGCCTTCTTAGTTTGGTTCTCATACTTTAAATATATCCTTTTTGCAGTCTAATGACATGTTTTCTATACCTTTTTTTTTTTTGGTGTTATCACTAATTAAAATAGCACCCAAGCATAGTACTGGAGTATTCTAATGTTTCCAAGCACAAGAAAGCTATGATGTTTTCCACAGAGAAAATGGGTGTGTTAGTAAGATCCCCTCAGGTATGAGTTATAATGGTGTTGGCCATGACTTCAATATTAATGAACCAATGAGATATATTAACTATGGTGTCTTTCAACATCAATACATATAAGACAAGGTTAAATATTGACCAGTAGATTAACATGTGACCAACAGTCCTTAGAAACCTAACTCTGTACTTTTTCTTGGAGTAATGTTTGTGTATTCACAAATTAAATGTTCACAGTCATTTTATAGAATATAACTATCATGAATAACAAGAATATATTGTGATTCTTTATTTACAATCATTTGGTGATAGTTATCATATATCAATACATTATTTATATAGTATCAACAGTATCCGAGTTATAAATTAAATAATTTGATGAAAATACCACAAATATTTGGAAACAGTATTATTTTAAAATATCATTGCATTTACATAATGTATATAGTCTATAAACATATTTTATTCCTATTTAGGTATTATAAAAAATACAAGTCTCTTGCTAATTATACAAAAATCTAAGTTCAATGAAAATACATGAGAAAAATCAAAAGTAAAATAGCAACTATGTATAGCAGATCAGTGTAGGAGAATTTGACAAAAGATATGATGCTCTGTATATATTTAAAGAAACCTTGGGAGCCCACATAGTTCCTGTGTGATGAGAAGGTGTTCTTAGTGAGGGAAGCAATAAAAGTGAAGCCTGCTGTCTCTGATGGGATGAGGAAACAACAGGAGCTGTTATACATGGATTAGAGGAAAAAATGTGCACAATTATAAGGAACATCATACCCCAAAAGAAGTGTGAAAGATGGGAAAATTTTTCAAAGGAATCAAAAATAAAAATACTCATATTTAACAGATAAGAAATCTCCCATTAAGAGGGCTCTTGTGAAAGACAAAATATTTTGGAAAGGATAGCAAGATAAATTAGCTAGTTATTTCCAGTCCAGGAGTAAATCTATTATAATAACATTGGGCTATTCTTATTAGAGTGTTAAGTAAGAATAGCTAAATTAAAGATTAGATGTGTACTTGTTTAGTAAAACTTGATTAAGATGAAATAATGTTAAGACTTTACATCTATAATAGAAATAAATGAGTATAGATTTTCTATAATATGAATTTATAAGATGTTTCTTCTTCAGTCAAGCCCTCAGATGCAAACCAAGCCCTGACCAATACCTCTATTGAAGTTCTGTGAGTCCCTAAAAAGTGATACTAGCTAAGCAGTTCCTGGGTTATGACTCTTGGAAACTGTGAGACAAAAACAAAAAATGTGTATTGTTTTCAGCCACTAAATGTGCAGTAATATTGTCACAGAGCAATGGGGAGGTCTCAGTTCTAGAAACATCTCATTATCTGGCTTCAAATTACACTACAAGTTTATAGCAAAAAAAGCAGCATGGTACCGGTATCAAAATAGTCACATAGATCAATGGAACACAGTAGAGAACACAGAAAGAAAGCCACATATTCACAGCTAACAGATTTTTGACAAGTTGACAAAAATATACACTGGATAAAACAAATCATTTTCAATAAATGGTGCCAGGAAAATTGGATTGTCTTACATAGTAGAATGAAATTGGACCCCTATTTATCACTATATTAAAAAAATCAACTCAAGATGGATTAAAGACTTAAAATGTAAGATCCGAAACTGTAAAATACTAAAAGAAAAGCTTCAGTCCTCAATTGTACAAGAAGGAACTGCCAACAACCAGATATTTTTGAAAAGAAGTCATAAAAATGACCAGCATACTTAAGAAAACATCACTAGTCACCAGAAAAATGCAAATTAAAACAACAATAATATAATCTTATAGCAATCAAATGACTATAATTAAAAAGAAAAAATAACAGATGTTGGTAGAGATGTAAATTAGTACATCTCTTCCAAAAACGTTGCAGACATTTTTCCCCATGTCTGTGAAAAACACTATAGAGATTTCTCAAAAGTAAAAATAAATAAATAAATAAATAAAACTACCATTGGATCCAGAAATCCTACAACTTGATATCCACCCAAAGGCAAATAAATAATTATATCAAAAAATAAGCACTTGTATGTTTATTACAGCACTATTCTTACAGCAAAAAATTGGAATTGACCTAAGTCTCCACTAGATAAAGAAAATGTGATATATACACCTAATAAAATACTATACAGTCAAAAAAATAATGAAATAATGTATTTTGGAGCAAGATGGATGGAATTAGAGGCCATTATCTTAAGTGGAATAACTCAGATACAGGAATACAAATACACCATGTTCTCATTTATAAGTGGTAGCTAAATAATGTGTACGCATGGATGTAAGGATGGAATGATAGACAGTGGAGATTTGGAAAGGCAGGGAGGTGGGAAGGGGTGGATAAAGAGAAATAACGAGTAAAATGTACACTATTGCAGTGATAGATACACTAAAATCCCTGACTGCACCACTACACAATTCATTCATGTAATAAAATTACACTTTTATCTCATAAATCTGTATAAATAAAATGTTAGAAAGAGTGAAAAGTTTTTACCAAAATAAAAGAATAGGACACACAACAAAGACCCAATTGAACTGAATGTTGAGACCCCTGTAACTTGGAACATTTTGCTCTTCTAATTTCTGAGTTAACAGTCAAAAATAGGGGTTGTGGACTAGCTAAGGGGTTTAAGGTTGATTCTAGCTAATAAGGAGAGATTGACTTGATAAAGAAGTCTGTGTGGAATGTGGGAAATTTCATAAGGCACCTCCTGTTCCTCCCAGGGTTTATATTTGAAGTCAGTGAACAAACAACAGTCCAATTCAGAAAGGAACACAAATGATCCAGGAATTATGGTTTGATCTCCCTAGGCAAGAATCCAGGATCAACTGAGGTGCTTGCTGAGGTCAACAAAGATGGAAGGGGTAGAGAAATGAAGTAGTTACGTAAATCACAAATAAACCACATAGTCATAATAAGATTATGATAATTATGAGTATCCTTTCGTTTGTGGGAAATAAAAAACGTACATATGATACAGACATTAGAATAAAAACTATCAAAATTCAATTGAGAAAAGAGAAAATAAATGTATTTTAGGCTAAATTGACTTCCTAAAAGTAGAACATATAATTATACCTATGCTAAGAAAATATCATCTGTATAAATTAAACATATATTTTCTCAAAAATCTCTGCCACATAAAAATTAAAATATCACTAGACTATTATACACAAATTTAAAGTAAAAACAATCTGTCTCCTTTGCAAAGTCTTTCCAAAACTTGAAGTATTCAGAGAAATCTGTCATCTTATTCCAAAACTAAATATCCTTGATATCACAAAAGGAGATTGATAAGAGTATCAAAAACTACAGTCCAATCATATTTATGAGCATAAACACCCAATGAAATATTAACAATACAAATCTAACTATGTATTTTAAAATAACAAAATGATAACATTATGTCATCACCAAATAGGATATATTCTGGAAATGCAAGAATACATGTTATTTTCTACCACATAATAAAATTAAAATAGAAATGTGTGATAATAGATTGAGAAAAAGTATTTGCAACCTTTCAAGATGCTTTTTGATAACATTCTTAGCAAAATAGGAATACTTACAATGTGATAAAAGATGTTTATGAAAAACAGAAAATGACTTTTTATTGAATTGTGATATGGTTCTAGTACAAAACAAGAATGAGTATTATTCTGCTTATTTGCAACAGTAACTTGGGAGTTCAAAGCACTATATTAAGATAACAACAATAAATTAAAAACTATTATTATAAAACAAAAAATGATATTTGGATGGGAAAATAATCGAAGTGTTATCATATTACTTGCTTATGGAGATATACATATACACACAGACTTATGGTAAAAGTTAAAAAATGTTATTTGGAGAGGGTGAATAGCAACTTGAGCATAGTCGTTATTACTGAGATTGTATTATGGAAAATGGACTCTATAATAGCATTTGATATTGTTTGGCTCTATGTCCCCACTCAAATCTTATCTCAAATTGTAATTCACACCTGACAAAGAAGGGTCCTGTTGGGAGGTGACTGGATTGTGTGGGTGGACTTTCCCCAAGCTGTTTTTTTGATAGCAAGTGAATTCTCACAAGATCTGATGGTTTAAAAGTGTGGCACTTCCCCCCATCCCTTTCTCTTGTGTCATGTAAGATGTTCCTTACTTCCCCTTTGCCTTTTGTCATGATTGCGTTTCCTGAGGCTTCACCAGTCATGTGAAACTGTGAATCAATTAAAACTTTTTGCTTCATAAATTATCCAGTCTCACTCAGATAATTCTTTACAGCAGTGTGAAAATGGACTAATACATTATCAAAGGAATTTGGTTAAGTTTTTGTTTGTTTGTCTGTTTTTGGTGAGACAGAGCTTCTCTATGTTTTCCATGCTGCTCTTCAATTCCTGGCCTTAAATGATCCTCCTGTCTCAGCCTCCCAAAGTGATTGAATAACAGGCATAAGCCACCATGCCTGCCCTTAAAAGATTTTTTAATGATGCCTGTAATAATTTAGCTCTGAAACTATTAAGGTCAATATAAACATTTGTTTCATATGGTTGGTTGGTATATAGATGTTGTATTTTCCCAAATTAAAAAAAAAAAGAGAAAGGAGTCTCTATGTCTGTATTTATATATATGTATATATATATATATATGTAAATATATACATATGGGGGGAGAAAAAACAAGAAAGAAACACAGAGGCAAACTGAGTTAAAAATTAGAGAAAACTGAAGTTACAATTTGTTTAGGATTTGACTAATAAAAGACATATTTCACTCACTAAATGGTTGATATTGTACTTTGCATACAGAATTTCCACTTGGTGAAATAGAAATTGTGATTTAAATGTAAGCTATTTGAAATAGGTGTTTCTATTATGTTTTCCTGAAAATCATTGCCTTTGTTTTTTACAGATTTATTGCACAGAAAGAGCTAATAGCCACTTTGGAAGGCATCTGGGGAACTATTCTTATCTGACGGTTTTTCAAAACATAAAGATCATCCTGGAAATGGTTGTAAGAAATAAATTTCATAGATTTTTATTTAACGTGTCAATGAAACTGAAGAAGGAGCCTGCAGAACCTTATTTAGTGTTACCTCACAGTGACAAAGAGATTATAAGCAATTGTTCCCCAGAAGGTTTTCTTCTTTCCTTCAGGCCTAAGCAAATATCATAGATTGATTTGGTTTATACCAAAAAATAAATAAAAATAAAAATGAATGATGAATATAGAAACTAAACAGATATTTGTTTCTGCAATCTATTTTTATATATTTTTATAGTTTCAAGTTTATATGCAGTGACGTACTACATAACAACGTTTTGTCAGTGAAGGACTGCAAATACAACAGTGGTCCAATAAGACTACAATGGCACTGGAACTCTTCTCACTTAGTGACATATGGCCATCATAACAATGGAAAACAACCCATTACTCATGCTTTTGTAGTGATGCTGGTGTAAGCAAACCTATTGTTTTACCAGTCATATATTAAATAAAAATATGGCACATACAATTATGTACAGAACAAAATAGTAGATAAAGATAACAAATGACTATGTTGCCAGTTTATGTATTTACTATACCACATTTTATCATTATTTTAAAGTATATTCTTATTTTTTTTTAAGTTAACCATAAAAGAGCCTTAGGCAGGTCTTTCAGGAGGTATTCCAAAAGGAGGCATTATCATCATAGGAGATGAGAGCACTATGTAAGTCATTGCCACTGAAGACTTTCAAGTGGGACAAGACATGAAGTTAGAAGACAACGATATTGGTGACCTTGGCCTTGTGTAGGCCGAGGCTAATGTGTATATTGTCTCTTGGTTTTTACTTGAAAAGTTTTTAAAAGTAAAAATAAATAAACAGAACAATTTAAAAACTGGGAAAAGTATAAAATAAGAGCATAAAATATTTTTGGTACAGCTGTATAGTGTATGTTTTAAGCTATGTGTTATTACAAAATGCCAAAAGATTTTTAAAAATTGTCTATAAAGTAAAAAATTCTAGTAAGTAAAGGTTAATTTATTATTTGAGAAAGAAAAATATTTGTTTGTAAATTTAGTGTAGCCTAAACGTAGTGTTATAAAGTCTATCCCAGTGTACAGTAATATCCTCAGCCTTCATATTTACTCATCACTCAGTCGCTGACTCAGAGTAGTTTCCAATCCAGCAAGCTTAAGTCATGGTAAGTGCACTATCCAGATGTACTGCCTTTTATCTTTTATACCATATTTTATGATACATTTTCTATATTTAGGTATGTTTAGGTACACAGGTACTTACCATTGTGTTAAAACTGTCTACGCTATCCAGTATAGTAACATGCTGTACAGGTGTGTAACACAGGAGCCATGGCTATACCATACAACCTAGGTGTATAGTAGGCTATACAATATAGGTTTGTGTAAATGTACTCCAAGATGTCTGCACAACAACAAGATAATCTACTGATGCATTTCTCAGAATGTATTTCTTCTATTAGAAAGACAGTACAGTACCTACATTTTGAAATCAATATAATAAAAATTGATTTGAAATATACCGTTCTTCCTGGGAATACCGGGTACCATAGGCTTAAAAACAAAAAAGGAAAAAAGAAATATACCATTCTTTGGGAAAAGGGGCAAGAGATTTAAGTGAGGTTTTCTCATGCCATTTTGAATCAACTGAAGAATTTGTGTTTATTTTCATTGATTCATCAACTTAGTTAATTAGAGAATATATAATTCAACAAAGTACTTTAGTTATGTCATTTTTGACTTACTGTCTCATGTATTCCTTAGTACTTCATCTGTCCTAAAATTTTATTAGAGATATTCTTTTAAAGTTTAGTTTTGCCTATACTGCATTTTTAAACCAGTTGTCTTTTTACCACATTTCAAAATATTTAAATCTTTATTTCCATTGAATTATTTACTCCATATTTTATACAGTATATATTGTCTTTAAAATTATAAACTAATTTTCTAATATATTTCAGAAGTTATATTCCACCTTGTATTTGACATTTCTGCCTTTAACTTTCATAATTAATATTTTGTGTCAAATTCAAAGTTTAATAATAACTCATTTATCTTTATGAGGTTTTAGTTTTACAAAAGTAGAGTGGGTATGCTAAAGATATTTATCAATTATGATGGCATGGTAAATAAAAATCTATATGTGAAATCTGTATGTCAAAGATCCATATGTCAAATAAAAATCAATATGTCAAAATCTATATGCCACTCTAGAGTGGCTTTCTTCCACTCCAAACAGAACTTCAGTATTTTATCCGTGATGTTTTTGGACTTCAGAAAGAGAGGAATGGACATAAATGTTTACAATAATATCAGCTGCATAAATATTACATATTAAATAATGTTGCTACACATAGAAATACTAAGATGTTTTATTACTATGAAGTATTCTGTTGTAAGAATATTATACAATGTGGCTTTTCTCTTTTGGTGGACTTCTGAATTGCTTTTAGATTGGGCTATTTTATTTATTTATTTTAATTTATTTATTATACTTTAAGTTCTGGGGTACACGTGCAGAACCTCAAAACGTGCAGGTTTGTTACATGGGTATACACGTGCCATGGTGGTGGTTTGCCACATCCATTGCCCCGTCATCTACATTAGGTATTTCCCCTAAAGCTATCCCTGCCCAATCCCCTTGCCAGCTGCTATTCCTCCCCTAGCCCCCACCCCCCAGGCCCCAGTGTGTGATGTTCTTTGGGATATATTAAATAAAACTTTTCTGAACATTCTTGAACAAGCCATTATACAAACATAGACACTTATTATTCTTACAAAAACCTAGAAGTCAAACTGCTAGGTTATAGGAAAAGTATACAGATACCTATAACAAACATTACCAAATAGTTTTCTAATTTGATTTTACAATTTTACAATTATACCAATAATGAATATATTGCACTTATTGCACGTTCTTAGTAACAAGTTTTAGCTCTTTTGGTAGAGATGTGTGTATAAACAATCGTGTTTTTAATTTAAAGTGAATAGTAATGCTGAGCAAATGTTCCTATGCTTATTGGAAATTTAGATCTATTTGAAGTTCTGCTTAAATATGAAATAAAATGTGTTTTTCTTTTTCTTACAAAATCGTAAAAGTTATACTATTGTAACTATGAGCCTTTTTCAAATATGTGGAATGTTTACATATTCTTCTAGTTTGTAGCTTCACACATCACTTGCTTAATGTGTCTTATTTTTTAATGTTAATTTTTTAAGTACCCTCTTTGCCATTTTTAAATGTTCAGTTGCTTGGTAATAAATACACTTACATTCTTTTGCCCCTTATCCCCTCTTCACCCCTTCCATATGTGGCCTCTGGTAGCCATCATGCTACTCTATCATCATGAATCCATTTTTTAAGCTTCCACACATGAGTGAGAATAGGAGACACTTGTCTTTCTGTTCTTGGCTTATGTCTTCACTATTATTGTTTTTTATATATTTGTCTTTTGGGTTTCATACTAGAGTCATTAGCAGACTGCATATCACAAATACAGTAATAGTATATTCCTTGTTTGTCTTTGTACTAAATTTTACCAGTAGATTTTATAGCTTCAATTTGTTTTTGTTTTTTGCACATTAGTGCAATTTTCTTCAAGATTAAAGAACTGCCTTTAATACTTCTTGTAAGACAAGTCTAGTGATGATAAATTCTCTCAGATTTTGTTTGTCTGGGAAAGACTTTAAAATCTCTCTTTTAGATTTAAATAAAAATACTGCTGGATATAATATACTTGTATAGCATTTTTATTCCTTTGAGTATTTTTAAAATGCCATCTCACTTCTTCCTAACCTGTATGGATTCTGTGGAATATTCTACCGCTAAATGCATTGAAGCCCTTTTATTTATTATTTGTTTCATATCTCTCACTGCCTTGGGGATCATCTCTTTGACCTTGAGAGTTGATTATTAGATGCCTTGGGTTAGCATTACTTGGTTTGAATCTTTTTGGTATTCTAAGACTGTTTTATACCTGTGTACTTACATCTTTCTTAAGTTTTGGAAAGTTTTCTATTATGATTTCTTTGAATAAGTTTCTACTTCTTGTTTTTCCTCAGTTCCCTCTTGAAAAGCTATAATTCTAGATTTGGTCTTCTGAAGTAATTTTCTATATCTTGTAAATTATCTTTGTTTTTTAATTCTTTTTCTTCTCCTCCTCTGCCTATGTATACTTTAATAGCTGATCTTTGAGCTCACTGATTCTTTCCCCTGTCTGGTTGACTCTGCTGTTAAGAGTCTTAAAAAAGTTCTTAAATTCAGCAAATGTATTTCTCAGTTCTAGGATTCATTTGATTTTATTATTTTAATCTCTTTGTTAAATTTCTCTGATATATTTCTGACTGGCTTTTCTGTGTTGTACTGGAGATCACTGAGTTTCCTTATAATTGATATTTTGAATTAGTGCTCAGAGAGCTCATAAACCTTGTTAAGATCAGTCACTGGATTTTGATTTGTCCATTTGGGAAGGTCATAGTTCCCTGTTTGTTGTTGTTTCTTGTGGGTATACATCTATGTCTTTGCATTGAAGGAATCATTATTTATTACAGGTTTCCCTGCCTAGCTTGTTTTGATTTTTGTTGAATATGTCTGCTTAGTGAACCTTCACTGCTAGGTGTCTGTCTTCTTTTCTGCTCTAAGTGGCACCTTAAGCCCAGGTTTGTCTCATCTCTTGCAAATGGAACAGTGCTTGTCCCAAGTGGGAGAGTTCATGAAGAAATTATCCTAGCAGTGTGTGAAGGCTGGCTAGGGGTTTGTGCTTAAGGGATCTGGGGAATATATCTCCTACGGTACGGTACTGGTAAACAGTTACTCTGATTTGGTGTCTTCTTTGTTGTTATAAATTGCCATGGAGCGGAGTTTCTGGAGCTGAGGATGGTAGTCCCACTTCCCCTATTGTCTCTGCCTGTCTTTAGGAATACTTCTCCCTTCACACAGTCAGGACACTATATGTGAGTTGAAGCAAAGACAGATTTCCTGCCGGTAAAGCCAAGATGGTAACAGAGTTGGCTGACCGCATAAGTCTTCATTTTTCCAGTGTAGAAACTAAGTTGGTGAGAGATTTTTCACATGATTTGTGCCAGAAGAATAAGAGGAGAAGGGCATCGTAGATGTGGACATCTAATTCCCTACCATGTTGTCAGAGATTTTCCACTTCATTGTGGCCCCAGGAGCTGTTTTCTCCACACACTTGAGCTCTGGATTATTGCTAGTGTAGATCTCAAAGTTGTGTGTTTATCTTTGGTTTTCTGTGAGGGAGAATGAAGCTACCTTCCCTTTATCCTTCCATTTGAGAATCAGAAATCACTTGATGTAATTTTTTATGAATATGTTTTGATTTTTTAGTTTCTTAACTTTTATGTAGTTCAATTTTATTTTATTTTTTTGTTTTCTTCTGTAGTCAGTTTGTTTCTAATATTATTATTATTTGTATTTTTATTTTCATGTTAAGTTCAGGGGTACAAGTGCAGGTTTGTTACATATGTAAATTTGTGTTGTGGGGGTTTGTTGTACAGATTATTTCATCACCCAGGTATGAAGCCTAGTACTCATTAGTTATTTTACCTGAACCTTTCCTGCCTTCCACCCTCCACCCTCCAAAAGACCCCAGTGTGTGTTGTTACCCTTTATGTGTCCATGTGTTCTCATCCTTTAGATCCCACTTATAAAAGAGAACATGTGGCATTTTGTTTTCTGTTTCTGTATTAGTTTGCTAAGGATAACAGCCATCAAACACTAGTCAGAATGGCTATTATCAAAAAGTCAAAAATAAAAGATGCTGGCAAGATAGTGGAGAAAAGGGGATGCTTATATACTGTTGGTGGGAGTGTAAATTAGTTCAGCCATTATGGAAGACACTGCAGAAATTCCTCAAAGATCTGAAGTCAAAAATACCATTGAACCAAGCAATCCCATTACTAGGTATATACCCAAAGAAACATAAATTATTCTATTAGAAAACACATGGAAGTGTATGTTTTCTCCAGCACTGTTCACAACAGCAAAGATATGGAATCAAGCTAAATACCAATCAATGACAGACTAGATAAAGAAAATATGGTACATATATACCATAGAAAAGTATGTAGTCATAAAAAATATTAAGATCATGTCATTGCAGGGACATAGATGGAGCTAATATTATTAAGCCTGTCTTGACCTAAAGTCTAATAATTCATCAATTTTTTCTTAAAGAAAATATAACTGTATTTCTTTTATTAGAATTTTCTAGTAATAACATGGAAGAGGAGAGAGGAAGCTATGTATAGTTTCTCATAGATATGTAAAAGGATTGATTTTCTTTTAATCATTGTGTTAGCTATACCCTATAAATATTACTGTTCTACATTTATACTCACCTAGTTCAACATATTTTCTTATTTTCATTTTGATAGTTTATCCTATAAAATGTTTTGAAATACATTATTTAATTTCTATGTATTTGATATTTTTAGTTTTCTTATTTTATTCATTTCTAGTTGTAGTTTAATTTAGTAAGATAACATAATCTTTAATCATTTGAAATTTATTAAAATTTGTTCTGTAGCACTCCAATGATATATTTAAGCATGTTTTTCCTGTGCATTTGAAATTAATTTATGTTATTAAGTTATTGCAGTGTTCTACAAAAGATCATTAGGATACATATAAGAAATGTTGATAATGCAGTTAGTTGTACCACAGAGCACACATAGGGGAGAAATAGATTAACATTTGAATGTAAATGGGCTAAACACCCCACTAAAAGAACATAGAATGGCAAGCTGTAGAAAAAGCCAAGGCTCAACCACCTGCTGGCATCAAGAGATCTGTCTCACATGTAATGACACACACAAGCTCAAAGAAAAAGGATGAAGAAATACCTGCCATGGAAATAGAAAACAAAATAGAGGAAAAAGAAATATCTTGTGTTATTTGTACTATTATTATCTTTATTTAAAATGAAAGCAACAGCCAATAAAATTCAAAATCTACAGGCCAATACAAAAGAGAGAGCAAGCTGGACTCTCAGCCATAAGCTAAAGTAGCTATTCATAGGTAGAATTTTTCTTCCTTAGCAAAATTTAGTTTTGCTTTCAAGGCCTTTAAACTAATCAAATTAGGCCCAACCAGAGTGCCTAGAATAATCACCCTTAAAGCTAACCATGTATAAACTTTAATTACATCAACAAAATGCCTTCTCTTTTATACCTACACTTACCTTTCATTGAATAAGCAGAGATTATTGTCTATCCAAATTGACTCATAACGTCAGCCATAGCACAAATGGATGAAAGTGATGGTGCCAATTAAAAGAAATATGTACACACTAATTAGGAAATTTAAACAAGATTCTTGACTGACATAACTAATAAGATTGCCAAGTCACATATATAATCTTCAAGTTATATAATCTTCAAATAACTCTTCCACCTTAGGCATTATCTGGAATTAATCAAACTCCAGGTTAAGAGTTTATTTCTCCAGAACTGCCAAGTCTTGTTAAGACTTCTGACATCAAATATAATTAGAAATGTCCACAGGGTCATCGTTACTTTGGGGGAGCAGGCTACAAACTCAGGTCCCACAGAGTCTCTCACGTTAGGTAATTTGATAGAATGACTCACAAAATTTAGAAAGTGCTACATTTATAAGCACAGTTTTATCATTGCAAAAGATAAAAATTAGAACCAGCCAAAGAAGAGATGCCTCAGGAAAAGTGTGGGAGGGTTTCAAATCTGAAACTTCTGTTATTCTTGGGGATATTTTACTCTCCCAGCATCAATGAGTGAAAAGACTCAAGAGTATTGTAAACCAGAGAAGCTTATTCAAGCTTCTGGGTCCAGTTTTATTTCTGTTTCATACAGGCAGGATTGCTTGAACTATCATCCGCATAACTTAGTTCAACTTTTACCCCTTTATTCCTCCCAGAGGTCAGGCTAATATATAGCTCAAAACTCAATCGTCTAATTATGTGGTTGATCTTTCTGTGTGGCCAGCACCCACCAAAGGTGGCTCAGTTAACATAAACTATCAGGTGTGGTTTGAAGATTCCACCATGAACAACAAAAACAGTCCTAGCACGTGAAAAATTTTAAGTTGTTACTTCCCAGGAATCAAGGACATAGGTTAGACGTCTATTTGGGATAAAGCCAAAATCTTTATTACTCAGTAATAAATCAAGATGACCTGCAGAGAATTGCACAAAATAAGCTAATTTTGATTCTTGGCTCTTCTTTTCTTACTCAATATGCATAATATCACAAAGCAGAAGCTATTGTGTCATCTGTACTTTTGATTATTTTATCCCTAAAATGCTTTCTTATTCTAATGATAAATAATCCATATTTCTTTTAAAATTGTAGACTATATTTTGAATATTTTCTTAACAAAAGTCACATATTACATAATATAGATTTTTTAATGTTTATCTCCACATTCAGGGTGAAAATTATATTGCTTTAACCAAAATGTGTTTTCTGTTTTAGTCATATGACATTATAAGAGATTTATTTTTAAGTATATTTTAAAACTTCATATGATCTCTTTTAATTTAGTGCTAGGCATTTTTTGTTCACCCTTTACAAGTGAAAATAATCCTGCTTAGGATATATTCATGTGTGTGTGCGTTTGTGGGTGTGTGCATGTGTGCTTGCACTTGTGTGTTGTAATGAACTGAATGTTTGTGTCTTCCCTCCAATGTATATGCTGAAGTCTTATTTCCCCAGTGTGACTGTATTTGGAGATGAGGCCTCTAAGGAAATAATTGAGATTTTATGGAGGGGCCCAGATATGATAGGATTAACTTCCTTATAAGCAGATAACTGAGAGCTTGCTTGCACCTTCTCTCTCCACACGCATGAATACACACACACACTGAAGAAAGGTCATGTGTGGACCTAATGAGAAGATGACTTCCTATAAGCCAGCAAGAGAAAACTTGGCCATGCTGGACCAGCTTGTGATATTTTGTTATGACAGCCTGAGCAGCCAAATACAGATTTTAGTATCAAGAAGTAGGATGCTGCTGAAACAAATACCTTAAAATGCGAAAGCATCTTTGGAACTGTGCAATGAATAAAAGCTGGATGAGTTTGGAGGTGCATGCCAGAAAAGAACATAGACTGCTGTTGCTGTGAAAGGAATGTTGGTAGAAATGCAGATGTTAAAGACTATTTTTATTGGTACTGGGAAAGAAAAGAAAGGAACTTAAGGAAAACTCTCCATCTTTTTATGTAATGCATAAGTAAACTTATTAACAGGTTTGTGGTAGAAATATAAATATTGGTTAAAAATATTAATGGCAGAAAAAAGACGTTGGTAGAAATAAAAATCATTCTGGTGACGCCTCCAATATAAATAAGAAACAGGTTTTTGGAAAGTACAAAAAGGTAATTCTTGCTATAAAGTTACAAGAAACTTGAATGAATTAGGTCCTCATTTTGTTGTCGTTGTGGTTTTTGTTTTGTTTGTTTGATTGTTTTGGGAAGATAGCGCTTGCCAGGTGATAAACTTAAATCCTTAGCTGAGGAGATTTTTAAGCAAAGTTTTGAAAGGGAGGTTTGGATCCTCCTGATTGTTTATAGCAACATGCAAGAGTAGAGAGATGAATTCAATAAAAAATTTTTAGACCAAAAGTAACCAGAACATTCAGATTTAGAAAATTCTCAGTTGCCCATATTGTAAACAAAATGAGAATGTGCTCTGAATAAAACAGAGAGTGTGTGGCTAAACTATCACTCAATATAGAGATTATGGAATTATGCAAATATCAACACTGCCAATTTAAACTGAGGGGACAGAGATCTGATAAAATGAAGAAAAGCTGAGCAACTTCTTAGCTTCTACAAGACAGGAAAATACAGGACAATAGAGCTAAGCTATTTGGCTGTAAATAAAAATAGTGCAGGCTATTATTCAAGTAAAGAAATAATAACCCTTAAGGCGATTCACAGATCATCATGGATACCTTTCTGGTTTCAAAGGATAGAGTCATCATTTGGTTTCAAAAGGCCACATGGCTTCTACCAGAAGCCTTGGGTAGGTACTGCCCTGCAGATTTGGGGGTATGGGGTCATTCATACTCAAGGTGGATGCTACTACCTGTGAGAGCCATGAGGACAAATTTCCTCTGCCCATGCCAGTGGGTCTAGAAGGTGGGATCACCACCAGAGCGGGCCCAAACGCAGGACATCAAATCAAATAAGATTATTTTTAAGCCTTAAGGTCTAATGAATTTGCCTTGCTAGGTTTAGACTAGCTTGGGAACAATAACCCCATTTTTCCTTCTTATTTATCCCCTTTGGAATGTGAATATCTATTCTATGCCTGCTTTGCCACTGTATTTTGCAAGCACATAACTTGTCTGGTTTCACAGGTTCACAACAAGACAGGAATTTTCTTTAAGATGAATCATAACTCAAGTCTTACCTATATTTGGTTTAGAAGATATTTACATGAGATTTGAACTTCAGACTTATAGTTTATTTTGGAATGAGTTCAGGCTTTTGGGACTGTTGGGGTGAAAGGAATGTGTTTTTTTCATGTAACAAAGACACAAATTTAGGCAGAGGAGTCAGAAACAAAATGTTATGAAGTGAATGTTTTTCTCCCCTTCTTCATCAAATACAAATGCTGAAGTGCTACATTTTTAAAAAACAACTACATTTTTACCAAAATGACTGTATGTCACAGCTAGTATTTTTCTCCCTTTGAAATGTCACTGTCTTAATCAACCTCAGTATGGGCTGTGTTTGGAGGTGATGGCTCCACAAAAATAATTAAGGTTAAATTACATAATAAAGGTGAGGCCCTGGTCTGAAATGATCAGTAACCTTATAAGAAGAGACAATAGAGAGCTTGTTCTCTCTGACTCTACATGCAAGCACTAAGAAAGACCATGTAACATCATAGCAAGAAGACTTCTGACTACAACCTAGAAAGAGAGGCCTCACCAGAACTCACCAAAAGTCAGCCATGCTCCCTCACCAGATCTCGCCAAAAGTCGTCCATGCTGGCATCCTGACTTTGGAATCCCAGCCTCCAGAGCTGAAAGGAAATAAAGGTTTGTTGTTTAAGCTCCCCAGTCTCTGCAGTATTTTGTTACAGCAACCCAAAAAGACTTATAAACACAAACACACACGTTTATATAATTATGTATATATAAATAATATATCTATATATAATTATGTATAGTTATAGAAAAATAATATGCATTATGTATGTATAATTCCCTATTCTTGTTCACTTGACATTCATTTTATTTGTCATTCTGAGTCCTAAATTTTTCCATGCTGCCACTGAACTAAGAGTTGAGTCAACCAAAAATATTAGACAAAAAAGAGATTTATAATCATGTTAACTAATGAAATTTTATCTTCAAGTAATTTCAACAATATTCAGGATATCAAGATGCATTTTCTTGAAACATTAGCTAAGGGAAGAGCCAGAGTCATATGAGAAAATATGTAATAATTTTTGTCCTAAAAATGATAAGGATTACTGACCACTATAGTAAAATTAACATCAGAACCAGTTTAAAATCTATTTAATTAAAAATAATTTGTAGCAATGAACACGTTTCTAAAAGTCAATAAATGAATGCCATATTTTTAAGTAAGCAAATATTCAAATAGCCTCAGTGAAAATCTTCTGAAAGTTTAAAAACAACTACATTTTTACCAAAATGACTGTATGTCACAGCTAGTATTTTTCTCTCTTTGAAATGTCACTGTCTTAATCAATTTTCTGTTGCTTATAACAGAATATCTGTGATATGATTTAGCTGTGTCTCCACCCAAATCTCATCTTGAATTTTAGCTCCCATGTGTAATGGAAGGGACCCAGTGGAAAGTAATTGACTCATGGGGGCAGGTTTTTCCCATGCTGTTCTTGTAATAGTGAATAAGTCTCAAGAGATCTGATGATTTTACAAAGGGCAGTTCCCTGCATATGCTCTCTTGCTTGCCAGCATATAAGATGTGTCTTTGCTCCTTCTTTGCTTTCTACCATGAATATGAGGCTTCCAAGCCATGTGGCACAGTGAGCCCATTAAATCTTTTTTTTTTTTTTTTAACACTTTTCCTCTAACCTTATAATATGAATATAGTATATAATACATATAACATGTGAAATATGTATTAATTAACAGTTTATGTTATTGGTAAGGTATCCAGGCAACATAGGCTATTAGTAAAGTTTTGGTGGAATCAATAATTACACAGGAATTTTTGAATGTGCAAGGGTTCAACACCTCTAACTCCTGTTCTCTTCTGTATAAGTCCAGAGATAATCAAGATTTAGATTTACTTTGACTCAGGGATTCATGTGGACATTAGGTCTTCAGCCCTGTTTATTTTTTATTCTTGAAGTTGTGTCCTCCTCTAGCTTCACTCTCAGGATGACTTTGGCTGTGGAAGTCAAGCTTTCGTCAATAGGTGCTGAGTCGTCTGCCTGCCATTCCTCCCACCCTCCCTCCAGTCCGTCTGTCCTTCCTTCCTTCCTTCCTTCCTTTCTTCCTTCCTTCCTTCCTTCTTTCCTCTTGTTTCACAAATAAGGTATATTAAGTGTCTTAACTCAGAATTTCCCAGCTCTTTCCCAGCAACTTCAAAAGTACTAAAGTAAACAGAATACTGGCTCCCTAAGATGTCCACATACCAGTCTGTAGAACTGTGAACACGTCACCTTCTTTTTTTTCAAACATTTTCTTTGTAAGTTACCCAGTCTTAGGTATTTTTCATGCAGTAGGAGAAGGGACGAATACAGAAAACTAGTATTGGTAGAGTGTGGTAGCGCTGTTAAGATACCTGAAAATGTGGAAGAAATTTTAGAACTGGGTAATAGGCAGAGGTTGGAACAGTTTGGAGGGCTAAGAAGAAGACAGGAAGATGTGGGAAAGTTCAGAACTTCCTATAGACTTCTCAAAGGGTTTTAACCAAAACATCAAGGCTGAGGTAGTCGTTTTTTTGGAACTAGAGCAAAGGTGATTCTTGCTATGTTTTAGCAAAGAGAGTGGCAGCATTTTGCCCCTGACCTAGAGATCTGTGGAACTTCGAATTTGAGAGAGATAATTTAGGGTATCTGGAAGAAATTTCTAAGCAGCAAAGCACTCAAGAGGTGACATGGGTGTTCTTAAAAGAGTTTGGTTTTATTTATTCACAAAGATATGGTTAGGGATTGGAACCTATGTTTAAAAGGGAAGCAGAACATAAAAATTTGGAAAATTTGCAGGCCAATGATACAATAGAAACATATTTTCTGAGGAGGAATCCAAGCTGGCTGAAGAAATTTGTGTAAGTAACAGGGAGCCAAATATTAATCACCAAGACAATGGGGAAAATGTCTCCAGGACACATCTGAGGTCTTTATGGCAGAACCTCCAATCACAAGCTACTGGAACTATGAGTTCATTAAGCTTTTTCTTTATAAATTTCCCAGTCTTGGATGTTTCTTCATAGCAGTATGAAAATGGACTAATACAAGCTGAAGGGCCTAGGAGAGAAAAATGATGTGTAGGCTGGACCCAGGGCCTTGCTGCTTTTTACAATCCCAGAACTTGGTGCCCTGCATCTCATCAATGACTAAAAGGGGTCAACATACAGTTCAGGCCATAGCTGTAGAGGGTACAAGCCCCAATCCTTGGCAGATTACACAAAGCACTGTGCCTGGAGATACACATAAGTCAAGAAATGAGGTTTTGGAACGTCTGCCTAGATTTCAGAGGATGAATGGAAATGCCTGAATGTCCAGGCAGAGGCATGTTACAGGGGCAGATTTCTCATACAGAACATCTGCCAGGGCAATGAGGAAGGGAAATGTGGGGTCAGAAACCCCACACAGAGTGCCCACTGGACCTGTATGCCTTGTGGAGCTGTGAGAAGAGGGCCACTGTCCTCCTGACCCCAGAATGGTAGATCCACTGACAGCTTTCATGGTTTGCCTGGAAAAGTGACAGACACTCAGTGCCAGCCTGTGCAAATAGGCAACAGGGGAGATTTACTCTGCAAAGCCACAGGGGTGGAGCTGCCTTAGACCATGGGAACCAATTTCTTGCATCAGCATGACCAGGGCATGAGACATAGAGTCAAAGAAGATCATGCTGGAGCTGTAAGATTTACTGCCCTATTAGATTTCGTACTTGTATGGGGCCTATAGTCCCTTCAGTTTGGGCAATTTTTCCATTTGGAATGGGTGTACTTACCCAATGCCTGTACCCTCATTGTATCTATGAAGTAGTAAACTTGCTTTTGACTTTACAGGCTCATAGGTAGAAGGGACTTGCCTTGTCTCAGATGACACTTTGGACTGTGGACTTCTGAGTTAATACTGAAATAAGATTTTGGGGGACTCTCAGGAAGGTGTGATTGGTTTTGAAATGTGAGGACATGAGATTTGAGAGAGGCCAGGGCAGAATTACATGAGTTTGGCTGTGTCCCCACCTAAATCTCATCCTGAATTGTAGCTCCCACGTTCCCCAAGTCATAGGAGGGATTTGATAGGCGATAACTAAATTATAAGGGCAGAATTTCCTGTGCTGTTCTTGTGTTATTGAATAAGTTTCCCAAGATCTGATGATTTTATGAAGGACAGTTCCCCTGCACACACTTTCTTGCCTGCCACAATGTAAGATGTGCCTTTGCTCCTCCTTTGCCTTCTGCCATGATTGTGAGGCCTCCCCAGCCATATGGAACTGAGTCCATTAAACTTTTTCCTTATATATTTCCAAGTCTGGACTGTTTCTTCATAGCAGTATGAAAATGGACTAATACAAGCTGAGATTGGGTAAGTTATTTAACAAATGAATTTATTTCTTTGCTTATGGAGGCTGAGAATTCCAAAGTCTAGGGAGCATATTTACTGAGAGCCATTTTGCTGGTGGGGACTTTTGGCAGAGGACTGAGGTGGCACACATCATCACATGATGAGGGGTGCTGAGCATCCTAGCTCACGTCTCTCTTCCCTTTTTAATAAAGCCACCAGTCCTACTCCCATGTAACCCAGTTATCTATTAATCCATAAGTGGGTTAATCCGTTTATGAGTAGAGACTTCATGGCTCAGTCTCTCATTGGTCTCAGATCTCAATACTGCCACAATCGGGATTAAGTTACAATGTGAGCTCTGGACATTTTTTGCCTCACAGTAGTACAGTCATTCTATTCCTGGCACGTGGAGTGTCACACTGGGCCTACATGACTTATCAAAGAAATTCATACTTTGATTCCCATTTGATTTTTTTTTTTTTTTTTTTTTTTGAGCTTCATTCTGGTAGTCTGCTCACAATGTCTAGCCTCTTTCCCTTTCTGAATTCCTTTCTCCAACTCACCTGAGGGAGACTGATATGGTCTGCTTCTGATAACCCTGCAAAATGGCCTAGAAAATGCTTTCAGTCAGAAAACCAGGTCAATTGTATTGTGATTTATCTTTGTTTCCCTTCTTTTAATTACCAAAATTCTGTGCTCTTTGTTGTCAAATATCAAAATCTATGTTTCAAATATTTTGTCTTGTTTTTTTGAATTGTTTACAGTTGAAGTACCTATTTATTTATAATAAATGGAAGCAACTTTCTATGTCTTTGTTCATATGTGAATCTCGATATTTGTAACTTGTACACCTTTAAAAAGCTAGCACATATGTATTTTCTGCATTAATTCACAGTTTGTTATGCTTCCTTTTATTTGCAGATGCATTTTTTTACATTTAGCAATGTAAAAATGCATTGATATTTTACTTTGCAAATATGTCTTATAATTTTAGGTACTCTTCAGTTAATAAATTTGATAGTAATGCCTATTTCTTTTCAGTTGTATGATGATTTTTGTACTTCATGTCCTTTACATTACTGGGCAATAAGAGGATTATGTATAAATTAATTATCTATATTTTTTATTTATTTCAAATGTTCTAGAATAACTTATTGCACAACTCTTTCTTCATTAATTTAAACCATTTATATTTATCTGATACTAAATATATGTTCTTATAAACCTATAACTCTAGGGTGTTTATTATTTAAAAGCCTAGAAAATATTAATCAGTTTACTGAAATTCCTCTTACTACTTTAGAGTCAACATAAAATGGTGGGCAGGTAGACACTTTATATCACACGTATAGTTAAAATTATAGCAAGTATTATTCTAGGACATAAGATTTTAGTTATCTAACATGATACTTTACAGATGTTTCTCTCTTAACAGAATTGAATGATTGTTTTTGAAGACATTTGCAGCATATAGTTATTTTTACTTTCTTAAATATATTTCTTTCACCTTTACTGTCATAAGAATTTTTCCATATTTCAGAAACTCATGGAAATATTTTTCTATATTCCTGAATACTAAAATTAATTTGTTAAATTTAGTCAGGTCTAGTTGTATTATTTCCTGTTTGCATTGTCCTTATTAAAGTACCTTGGAAAATATAATTCTATCACAAATATTGATACACAACATATAATTTTCGTTAAATTTCACCTTTAAGGGGTATATGAAATATTGTCTTTGATACAAATGAAGAAATTTAAATTGTATTTAAAGACCACATAAAATCGTTTATTCATTTTATATAATTATTATAACCAGAGAGCATGAATAAAATCTTCAAAAATTAAAAAATAAATGGAAGATTTTGGGGGTAAAAGTAAGTACACACATATACAAATGACTGTGAATTTATTTTGCTATTTATCTCTAGGAGATTTAGAGACCTAATATAAATCTATTTTTAATCTAAAAATAGACTTTTGAATCTAAAAAACAATTACTAAATTTTACTTAAAATCAACATAAACAATGACCAATAATTCAATGAGAACAAAATAGTATGCTGATGTTATATTGAAGTTTTCCTAAAGTAGATTAGAGAGCCCTATAAAGAAGAACGCACTAATAATGATGTAGTACCTATAGAACAGAAATAATCTTGTAAAATTTTCAAAACCTTGTAGTAAATTTTGCTTCATAATAATACTATATCATATTGAGGATTCAGAAATTATTTTTATAATAAATTTTGGCAAAGCGTTGACCTCTTCTGTACTAGAAATTGGGTCAGGGTGAAAATCAGAAATGATAAACAGAAACAGGGTGAAGGGGCTACAGAACCCTACTGTTTGATTAATATCACATATTGAATGGGAGTGAGTTTTAGTTCAGTGTGTGTAGAGACTCATCCAGGAGTACAGCAGGGATCTCAAAGACTGGTGTAGACTCCTGTCGAGTTTATAATCTGTAAATGTTAAATGTTCTAGGCATGCTGTCTGGCTGTTTTAACCAAAGTCAGACTGCCACTGGAGTTTAGTTCACTGCACATCATTTAAGTTCAATAAACATTTATTGAATGCATTATGTTACAAGTAGTATGCTAATCAAAATATATAAAATTACTGTCATCATCTGTTTGTAGTTCTTTGGAGATTTTAGTTTTCTTGTTATTATTCCTTGAAACATAGTATAATTTATTAAGGATGAGACTATTATCATTGTCTCTTTTTGCTGCTATATTCATCTTTATGTTATGACAGGTCCTAATCAGTGTAAAGAATGGAAGTATAAGTATACTGTGAGATCTATTTATTGTGTTAAAAGTATTTATATGTGTAAAGTTAAGATACTTATGTGTTCGATATGTTCATGCTTTTAAAAGTGTGTAGCAAGCACTACATTCAAAACTACATATTTTAAATGTGATTTTCTTCTTCCCCTACTTTTTGGAGATTTAATTTATTTTTACCGTAATAGGTAAAAAGGTGAATTCATTTATTAGAAGTCAGTCCACTATATTTTTTCCTTGTTATAGAAAAGAAATACAGTCACGATTAAAAAGTATAGTTTATTAAGGAGAATATAGTTCATTTATCTGGGGGCTTAAATCTGCTGTAAGATATCTTCATGTGAGATAAATCATACTTAGATTAATGTTTGCTGCTCCTAGAATAAGCATAAGAGCTGTTGTACATAAGATATTTACATTTAATGACCTTGGGTAAGGATAATACATTTCCACTACGATGAAATGTGAAGTCCTTTGGCTAGGGCTACCAACAAAACTGATTTGATGGGCGTTCCTGAGATGTGCTTTTACTCTTTATTCTAATTTTTGTGGTTAATCTTTATTAAAATAAACACATTTTCCTTAATAAATATTTAATTTTGAAATTTGCTAATAACCAAATCTCACCATGGTTTGCCTTGTTTATACACATATGTCTATGTCTTTATCAAACCTTATGCTACCTGAAGGCAGAAGTCACATCTTAGACACCCTTTTAGCAACATATCCTAGGCAGACTTTTTACTATGTATTAAAAATTATACATACCTCTTTAAATACCAATTTCCTACCATGATAGAGTAACAAGAGACAAACTTACTCTCCTTTTATTAAGCATATAGAAACATGAATGATATATGTGACAGAATAATTTTCAATCTAGAGAGCAGATAGCTCAGGACAGTGATTCTGATTAAAAGAAAACAACAGGTTAGTCCTATAAGTGTTCCATTTCACTGCCTAGATTAAGAGTCTAGGCTGAAGAATTGGAAAGAGAACCCAGGCAAGGAGACAACGAGTTCATGTATTGGTGAATCCAAAACAGTATTTGTGGGACGAATATCAGAGATGGAGATGAAGAAGCTGCATAATGATGAAGCTTAAAAGAATTTCGGCGATAGCCACTTAAGTGTTTGTCTGAGAACTGCCATGTGTGAGAGTATGTGTAGGTGTGTGTGTGTGTGTGTGTGTGTGTGTGTGTGTGTGTGTGTTTGTGTGACAGAGAGAGAGAGAGAGAGAAGAGAATAAGCTACTCAATCACAGAACACCTGTAAGTTATTGATAGAACAATAAATCCCCAGATTTAAAACATGGCTGGAGATGATGTCCCAACTAGCAAGACCCCTTAAGACATAGGATGATGAGTCTTATGTGAATGGATATTGCTTCACTATTGGGAATAAAATGCTTTTGAATAAAGGCTGTTCTGAACCCACTGTGTCAAAATTTGGGGAAAGATCATATCAATTCCATACCTTCATTCCAGAAACAGTTCAATGCTGTTTAAAAGAATAAAACCAAATCTAGAATATAAGAAGGTAAACTCTATGAAGACACTATCCAATTCAAAAAAGGGTGCAAAAATAATGAAAAATAACCCCTAGTCAGAAAAAAGCAGTTAATATAAATAACCCTAAAATTACACAAATGATAAAAATCTGTAAATAAGAATGTTATAAATTTATGAAAATCTATTCCATATGGGTATATGGTAAAACTCTGTTATCAGTATACATCAGTAGCCTGGCATCTCCATGAAGAGCAAAATGCATGTTTGACTACCTACTCAAAGTTTCCACATGAGTATTTAATAGGCATCATACATTTCATATGTCAAAATTCAATTTGTGGTTTCTCACCGCCAATCCTGTTACTCCACTACTCTGCTACAAGTCAGAAATGGACAAATATATTTTTCTCCACAAAACATTGGAGTCTGTGTTAACTACTTTCTTTTCTTACATGCTTATTTTAATTCATTAGGAAATTATGTCACTCTAATTTCAAATTATATATGGAAACTTTTTTAAACCATTCCTATTACTGTAGCCTAAACTACAAAAATTTGTTGCATAAACATTTTATTAAAGTACAAATGAAAACCAATTACTGCACAAATCTTGTATTCAATTCAATTTTTACAGTGAAAACTCATCTGTATAACTACCACTAGGATAAAAAAATATATTGCCAGCATTCTGGAAGTTCTCTTTTCTTTTTAGAATCACTGTTCCTTAGTCCTTGAAGATATAGTATCATCATTGAAGAATTTTCCTTGTTAATACACTTTATATAAATAAAATCATACAGAAAGCACTTTTTTCCTATCTGAAACTTTTTTTCAATATTACATTTATGGATATAATCCATGTTATTTTGCATGGTTTCATCATTATTATTGTCTGTTCAGTAGTCTCTCCTTATCCATGGTTTCACTTTCCACAGTTTCAGTTAGTCATGGGCAGCTTGGAGTCCAAATATATTAAATGGAAAATTCTAGAAACAAACAATTTTTAAGTTTTAAATTGTGCATCATTCTGAGTGGCTTGATGAAACCTTATGCCATCCCACGCAGGATGTGACTCATTTCTTTTTCCAGATTATTCAGGATATATAAGCCACCTGCTGGTCTCTCACTTAGTAACAAACTCAGTTATCAGATGAACTTTTCTGGTATCACTGTGTTTGCCTTCAGGTAGCTCTTATTTTACTTAACAGTTGTCCCAAAGTGCAAGCGTAGTGATGCTGGTAAATTGTTATAAATGTTATATTTTAGTGTTATAGTGTTATTGCTAATCTCTTACTGTACCTAATTTATGAATTAAACTTTACCTTGGGTGTGCATGTAGAGGAAAAAATACATAGTTTGCATATGATTTGGCACTATCCCCAGTTTCAGGCATTCACTTGGGGTCTTGGAAATTGCTTCCTGTGGATAAGGGAGAGTACTACTCTATATGTTTTAATTGTCAAAGCATACTATATTATTTTTAATTATTTATAAAAATTTTAGTTGTTTTAACTTTGACTATTTTGAATAATACCGCTATGACTATTCTTACGTATACCTTAGTGTGTAGCAAATGTGTACTTTGTTGAAGATATAAGTAGGAGAGGAATTAATGTGGCAGGAGAAATCCTTATGTTGTTGAACTTAACACATTTTGTCCAAAAGGTTTTGAAAGTGATGTGATATACAAATCCATTAACTGCTTTTGAGAGCTTGCAACACTATATCCTTCCTAAACTTGGTATTAACAATCTATATATTATAATCATGTCAGTGGTTATGTACTTGTATCATATTATGCTCTAGTTTGTATTTCTAAGCTGACTGATATTAATATCATGTTTATTGACTCTTGACTTGTGATTCTTCTATTTGGGTGTTTTGTTCCCACTTTCATATTTGTCTGTTTTGTATTTGCTTATGTTTTCTTATTGACTTCCAGAACTTCTTATTTTATTTTCCAATAATGTTTTTGACAGAAGTGCTGCAAATAGCTTCTCCTTTATACTCTTCATTGGGAATTTTTGGTGAAAAGAATTATGAATTTTGTTTTCAAGAATAATTTGGCTGAGTATAGAATTTTCATATGATAGCATATCTTTAAAAATTTTGAATATGTTTCTAAATATTTGAATATGTTATTCAGTTGCCTCTGACTTTAATGATTTCTTATAAGTAATTTATTAATTTTATAGATTATTTCCTGCAAACTACTTTTCTCTTTCTGCATTCAGGATTAACTCATTTTCTATCTTTGGACAGTTTGTCTATTATGTGTTTAGGTGTAGATATTTTTAGTTTATTGACTGTGGAGATCAGTGTTTCTCATCAGATTTGGGATGCTTTTACACATTGTTTCTACAGATATTCTTTCTGTCCATCTCTCTTTCTCCTTCCCTTGTGGGACTCAATTTTGCAAATGTTGGCACTTACTGGTGTTCCATTAGTATCTGCATCTGTACATTTTTCTTCTTTCTGTTCCTCATACCAGATGAACTCAAATGACCTATCTTCAAATTCATGGATTTGAAGCCCAAATCTGCAGTTTAGCCTGTCTAGTGTTTTTTTCCTTTATCCTTACACTAACACACTAACACAATGTCATAGTTACCATAGAATTGAGATGTACTTTGGTATTTCCTATGCTAACTCATCAAACTTTTGTCTTATTTTTATTCAAGATCATATTTGCTGGTCTTGACTATTATCCTTACTCTATGTACATTTATATTTATATATTTAAGTTTCTTGATTCTTCAAAAACATCCTCTGGGTATATTTGATAGAGATTGAATTGACTGGCTAGATGCCTTGGATTTAAAGTGCAATGCCGAATAGAAGAGATGTTGGCAGTCATTGTTGTCTCATTCCTATTTCTGAGAGAATAGTGTCAGCATTTCAAAGTTTAATATGATGTTAACTAGATATGGTCTGTAAATATTACCATAGTAGGAAGTTTTTTTCTACTTCTCATTTACCAAGTGATTTTTTATTATGACACATTTTGTATACTATCAAATATACAGGAAAACACTAAGTGGTTTGTTTTATAGCAATAAAAATAAAGAGGCAACAAAGTCAGTTTTTATCTGTCAAACAAAAACAGTTTTCTAAATTAGTTGGACATGGACAGTTTCCTTTAGCATGTATGACTGTAAACATCAACCACTGAATGGCAGGCTCAAATTTTTTAAGGGAAGCTGATCAGCAGTAGACCCATTCAGTTGGCTTTCTGAAACTAGCCAACCAATGACAGTCTCTTTAAACACAATTCTCCAGGTCTGAATATTAATTTTATTAATATTAATTAATTAATTAATTGTTCTACTGAATGTTAGTTTTATTAATTTTATTCTTCCACTGCACAACAGTCCCAAACCACAATTTAAACAAAATACTCATATAAAATCAGAGGTCTACTGTGTTTTAAACTACTGTGCTTAGCAATTATAACTTTCCTTTATTTAAATAAATAACATTTTATTCTAGTTGTTTCAAATCTTGTATAGTAATCTATTCCTAGCATGGTATCTAGATAATTATAATATTTTTTTATTGATTGATTGATTTTCAAATGTTTTTTTCCATTCCTTTATAATCACTGAAACCACAGATTTATACATTTTTCCCCCATAACTTTGCTTCTACCTTTGCCACCTTTCAGTTTATTTTTTACTTATAAACCAGAGTACTGTTTATTCTTGCCTTACTTTGCCTCACTTTGTATTTTTCTCTCTCAGTAACTTACATTGAAGACAAACTGTGCTTATTAGAATACAAAGCGGATTAGGATTTTCACAATATCTAAAGACAATGATAGATATACAATTACAACTCAAAGTTTGTATACTGTATAACATAAATAAAAATTCACAATTAAAACCTGAAACACTTAACAGAAGTAAATTATTGTTTCAAAGAAAATGCTTCAGCTGTTTCCAAAACTGAAAGAAACATTATAAAATATTGTTGTGAATCAGCTTTATCTATCACGAAACATAGACAACTATCGTATATTATCAGGGCTTCAAGAATCCATTTATTTTATTTTTTGCAAAATGACACAAAATGTTTAATTGTTATAAATCTGTATGTCATTTTCAGTGTTTGCTCATCTTTTTTTTTACATTTTTATGAGAACTTCTTTAATATTAATTTCTGAGGCTATAAAGCAGTGCTTTAGGAGATTTTTTTAAACACATATTTTTGTTATATTTAACTATATCATACTTCATTGACATTCATTTCTTGCAGCAAAGAAAATCCATATTTCCTTTGAATGTGTGTGCATCTCTAAAATTTGATTTTTTTTATCATTTTTATTAGGTTTATCAAATTTGGAGAAGAGATATTTGGTTCTTCAATTTATATTGGTATGCTCTTGTTGGAGGATATGAAAGACAGCATTGTAGAACGATTGTATCAACTCAACAAACAAAATTACCTTGAAGACCATGACACTGTGTATAGGAAAACATCTAATATTTACCATGTGGAACAAAGTGAAGCTATAATTAACATATCTATTATAACCAGATATTAAAAGACAACAGAACCAAAGAAAAATAAATAATATTGTTACAAAAGACAACTGATAGTGTCTTTTGATTACAAATCATGAGACTCTGTGCTTTCTTAAAATGGACATGGGAAAAGTTGTTCCACTAGGACATTGATCAAATAAAAGCATGTTTGCTTTTATTAAAAAAAAGGCAGAGGAACTGAACTCTAATGTAATCTGTCTGACTGCAATGGGGCGGTATGACTTTTCAGAAATGCTTCTAAATTACCACGATTAATTGACACAGAATGTGTTTGAATTTTTCCCAGATTTGTATATGATCTGCATTTGTGCTTTTCATACAAAACTTCTCAAGCGAAATGAATAATATTTTGTTTTAGATTGTGAACTGTTTGAAATCGCTGTCTACCATTTCTCTAAACTTTCTTTTATGTCAGTCACTTCCACGAAAACAATCTTTTCCCGCAGACTGGTTGTGACCTAGAGGTAGGTCTAAAATCTTTTCTATGCTTCCCCATGATTACTTATCTTATGGCAGAACAGAGATTGTATTTCCTATCATTCAAACAGGGTGGCTATAGCACAAAATTAATCTTTAAAATTACTCAGTGAGTGACTTGAGTCAGATAATTTTAAACGCATCTCCTTCAGGTCTTGACCAGCAGAGAAGGGCTTAGTCTGTATGGATTCTGTCACTGAAGCCTGTATTATTATAAGTGGAAGCTCTGAAATATTGGATAGGTACTAACTATATACTATTTAAGTCTTGTGTTTTCAAAACTGTATTTCACCAAATCTAAGATTTAATAGAAGCCTGTAAATTAATTTCTAATATCTCTAAGTATGTTACTTAAGTATATTACATTTATATCTCTAGATGATTATTAAATGAATTATAGTCTTATGGGAATGTAATTTATATAACATAGGCAGTAAGTAAAACAATGGAAAATTATCAATTTTCAATGTTGAGAGGATTATTAATAATATTGCTTAGCATATTATGATATTCATATTATTTTAGAGTGAAGATCATGTGTATTCCATGTGACTATGAATGTGAGCAAATAATATTCATTAGAGAGGATCTGGAGGATACCAGAGACATTGTCTTAGTCATCCCGGTCAATAAATCAATTAAGTACTTAGCTGAAATAATTGGAGATTGACATCAGAAGTCACTATATCACAAAATTATTTGTATTTAAGTGTGTTTAATGTATATATTATGTGGCATAAGAATATTAAAATCTTTGTTGTTTCATAATGTTCTAAATTAAATTTTCTTTTTTCAAATAGAATTATGGATGGAGACCAGAACAATGCAAACTGTAAACTTGGCCTCATGTCAAGATTCTGATGCTCAAAGTTAGGAAAAATAGGTTAAAAATGATGACAGCAAAAACGTATATAGCACCACAGATTGTGAACTGTTCTAAGCATTTTATTCATGAAGTATGTACTTCTATTTTCGTATCTATTTTAGAGTAAATAAAACACAGGTCATAAGAATTAATTGTCCAAAGCTACTGAGTTTATACATAGCAGACCCGGGATCTAATATAAGTAGTCTGACACAGAATTTGTGATTATAACCATTACACAAAGTGAATGGCATGGCACGTGAGTAGGAAATATTTTTGACTTGTGTAGATAATGTGGGCTACCTTAAAGGGTTAAGGAACAAAAATCCTCTGAAAAGTGATGAGAATCCTTAGAGGTAAGAGATCACATTTAGAAAAGAATGTTTCCTATTAAACCATAGTCAGGTCTCTTATGGGAGAAAGGGAGCTGTAAACTTGAGTAAGAATTATCTACGAATATTTAGAAGAGTTCAGAGAACAGTAGGGTCTACTCTATAACTTTTATAAGAATAATAAGTAAATGTGGATACTATAACTAAAATCAGGTACTATATGAAATACAGAGATATATATATATGAATATCATCTAGAAATTATACCAACAGAATTATATATAATATACCAACCAAAAATATTCCTCCACATGTGTGCCTTAGATGAATCACATTATGTTTGAATGTGTCTCCATTGCTTTATTACAAGGGAACTCTCAATGTATTTGTTATTGGCAAAAGTGTGAGCTTCTTAAACTATGAATGTAGGAAGCATATATATGAGATAGTAAAACTTATTTCAAAAATTATAAGATGTGGTTATGATCAAATTGGATCAATTATTGGTATAAAATTTTAGCTCACCTCGATCTGAACAGTGACACTTCTTCAGTGTTAAATAGTAGCATTCTCCCCAGTATATGTTCACAATGTCACTATGTGTTCCCAATGCCATTATGTGTTCCAATAAATATACAAAGACTATGAGCTTACATTGAATGATTATCAACTGGACAGATCACTAGAACAGATAATTTCATTGATTATAAACCTGACTATAACTCCAAATAAATATTTAGTTTTATGACTCTTAATTAGTAGTTCAATAGAGAACTAAGGTTTTTCAGTTGGTTGCTTTTCAACCAATCATAAGTTTAGGTATTACAATAAGTTAAGATTGAGATATATATAATGTTTTTGAGATATATATATCTTAAAATACCTCATATATATGTGTATATATGTGTATATATATATATATATATATATATATATATATACGTGTGTGTGTATGTATGTATGTGTGTGTGTGGGTATATATGTTTTTTATTGAGACAGGGTCTCCCTCTGTCATCTGGGCTGTAGTGCAGTGGCCTGATCTTGGCTTACTGCAACCCCTACCACCTGGTTTCCTGTGATAAGAGATATATTTTGATACTGACAGCACCATGTTGCTTAAAATATTAGCCTGCCTATAACTAATAAGACATATTAATAATGGTAACTTTCTACAAAATAGTTTATATCATATTTTAACAAAAGAAAATTAGTTTTTCAAAGTCACATTTATTCATAGATTTGAATATTTCAAGAGTAGAAACAGGTCTGCCTTGTTCTATGCAGTTTATTTCATAATATATGTTTTTCCACTTTAAATAAAACATTTTATGCAAAATTATTTTGATAATATTTAATAAAATAAGCAATCATAATACTTTTCATATTTTTGCCCATAAATAGTAGAGATGGAATAATAATATTTTGAATTAATAATGTGTTATGCTTTGAAAGCACACGTGACAAGACTTCTCAAATTCACTTCCTAAATATTGTATAAAAGAAATAAAAAATAGATATTTAAGTTCCAAATTAGCTTGAAATTTTGTAAAATTTATTTGTTTTATAATTTATTGTTTTAAGATAGCTCCTAATAATTTTGCAGCGCTTCCATTTCTTGCTATGAGGAGGGTTTGAAAAACCATGATGCTGCAAAGATTTTACATGTTTTCTAAAGTTGGAAATATCTATTTATAAACATTGTAAAAAACAGCCAGCCAACAGCAGGTGTTATAGTATCTCACAGCTCAACCCCCTTGATTTATTGCACACCCACGTACAAGTTCTCTCGGCAGTAAATATATGCCATTGTCATAAAAGAAACATATTATTAGGTTGAAAACTGTTTAAAAGAATAGTCCCTTTGCACATTTTAACATGTGTTTGTGCAATGATTTACTTTTATGTTCTATATACAATAGGAATTTTAAAAATATCGGATTTACAAAAGCCTGTAATGATCTATGTATTAACTGGCTAGCAAGAAGTCCTTGAATCTATCCATATTATGAAAGTACACTGTGGGCATTCGATTTTATTGTTATATCTTTTGGATGCTAATAGGTGAGGTAGATGGACATCAGCAAGAAGGAAGAAGAAATACTGTTGAGTGAAATTTGTTTGGGATCACCCAAGAGCATCAGCCGTTCAGCTGAGTGTAAGTGCTCACTGAAGCACAACATCTGACAATATGGGACAGTCACCCACTGCTGAGAATCGACAAAAGTAGTAATGTCAGAACTCACGAGTGTGGCTGGGAAATCTTTGAGATTGTCATACTCTTTTCCCCTTAGGGAGGGCCTTAGAGATGGTACTTGTTGTCACTTGTAAAATTAGAACTTCTTTGTGAAAATTCATTCTGATGCCATGCCTTTACGTCAGTGTAGGAAAACAAAGAAGAAAAAGCTAATATGAAAGTAAATGATTTTTCAGAATAGATAGAAAAATTGTAAGACAAATAATTAACAAATATTGTAAGACAATTGTATTGATCATAGACAGAAATGAGTGTTTATTGAAAAGGCTCACTGAGTTTCAAGCTAGATTAAAAAGAAAAGATACACATGTAAGGTATAGATATTAAATTTTTATGAACTCTAAGTATAATGAGTACATCATATAAACTTTTATGTAGAAAGTAGTGGTTACCAACAAAATTAAAGATATCTGAGGTTATGAGCCTTCCATTGCACTACTGAAGACTGGGATAAAGGAAAGTTTCTACATTCTGAGATAAAGTAACATCCTGAAACTCATAAGAAAATGTATTGTTAACCTGTCATAAAAAAGTAAAGATATCCATGAATGCAATAATTTGGATCCCATGTTATCCAGCACTTGATCTGAGACAAATATTTGTAAAACTACTTATAAATAAACAAAACAAAAAAATCTTAAACAGTCTTCAAAAGTGAAAAAATAGAGGAAAGAATAGTAATAAATACATCTTGACATATGTCCCTACACATTTCTTTCTCTACTGTTGTATGACAGTTATACATATAGATGAGTAAAAAGATATACAAGAAATGTGTACATAGAAAAATATAGTAAAAATGACATTATAATAACGAAACATCTAGCTTAGCAAAATTTAAGAGTTGAGGAGAAAATGGTTTGAAAAACCTCAAGAACCTCATTGAAGTAGCACTAAAGGAAGAAAACAGAGGGAGAAAGTAAAGTTGTCTATTTGATTTTATGGACATAATATGCTGGAGCTTGAACAGTAGCTTGTGTGAAACAAGACATCTAAGAGGAAAAGAATAGTTTCACATTGCTTTTCACAAATGATAGTAGAATTATCTGTATCTGCACAAGAGATCAGAGGTAATCATTCTACTCACAAGGAAAAAACAATGAGAAATAAAATTTAAGATTTCACCCTAATTAGAAATGTAACTATAAACCAAAAAGTTTCTAAGACAGGTCTCAATCAATTAAGAAGTTTATGTTATGAAAGTGAAGGATCATGACCTGTGTTACAGCCTCAGGAGGCCCAGAAAACATGTGCCCAAGGTGTTTCCGTTCAAGTGTGATTATATCCATTTTAGAGAGACAGATGTTTTAGGTAAAGACCTAGTAAGACAGGAAGATTCTCTACAGAATGCAAATTTTCCCCATAAGAGACAACTTTTCTGGGCCATCTGAATATATGCCAAGTGATCTATTTGGAGATAAAACAATTTGATTTCCTTGTAAGGCTTGTTGTCTGCCATGTGGTATCAGTATCTGGTTGGAATTGCTATTTTACTTCTACAGTCTCCTCTGTCAGTACTATGTTTTCTGTTTTAATGTTAATCCTGGTCAGTTATATCAGACCTCCAAAGAAAGGAGAGAATAATGAGGCACGTCTGATGCTCTTCTCCCTGTCTTGGCCTGAAGTAGTGGCTTTCAGGTTTCTTTGGGTTTCCTTGGCAGAGAGGGGAGCTCATTAAGTCAGTTGAGTATTTGTAATTTGATTTTTGGTTTACATAACATGTTTATTATGTTTAATAAATCAGAACATTCCTGAGGGTAGTGGTCATGAATTTAATGTGATAACACTCAGCGGGGCTCATCTTTTCTAGCCACAGTAGACTGCAGAGGTTTGGGTGTGAAATAAACAAGAACTGTAATTTAGCAAAGGCAAAATTTCTAGGGAAATAATAGGCAAGAAAGGTGAAATATATGCATGAGAAAGATTGTAATGGGTGGGCTACAGAACAAGAGATGTTAAGGGGATGAGGAAGCATGAAAAGTGGTAAGATCATTGAATTTTAATTCCAGGTGAAATAAAGGTGTGAATGAAGTTAAGGTACTAGAGGATGTGAGCTGGAAAAAAATAAGATATAAATGTTAGAGAGTGGAGTACTTGAGGCTGAGATTTTTGAGAGTGTTGCTGTTGGCATGATCAAAAGTTTGAGGATGGCCATAAGAGGTAATGACGAAGATAGGCCAGAAGGTGATTAAAGAGAGGAGGTTCAATAAAGTACAAGCAGATGATGGTAAGCTTTATCTTAATAGATGTTAAAGCAACCAGAAAATAAGACAATACATATGCATTTGAATATACTAGAATTGTTTTAATGATAAGAAATGACAAAAACCAGCTAGAGCGATGAAACATTGAGAGCGTATATGATTAAGACTGTGGTGATATTTCAGAGAAGTATATTTATCCTCAAACTTACTGAGATGTATGTATATATTAAATATGTATGGCTTTTCCATGTAAACTGTATTTCACTAAAGTGGCTTCTTAAAAGTCATAATAAAATTACATAGATAAATGAAAAAAACTAGGTAAAAATTTATGTACATCTATTAAACTAGATATATCTAATCTAAAAAGAATAAGCAGTTAAACAGAGAAAATGCATAATAGTAATAAAACGTATTGCTAAAATTAGAGAACCGTTGTAGAATAATGATAGTTAAAATTACATTTTCCCCATGCTGTACTATTTATGTATGTTTTGTATGTAACATTTTAGATAGATTTTTTCAGTAAAAGAACAGTAAACCTATGGAATATTTTTTGGCAAACCTTTAAATCAGAGGAATAATCTGAGGTTAATTAGCATCTGAATAATATTGAGTCTGCTGGAAGCAGAAACATTGGATGGTCCTTATTTCATTAACAAATTAGTATTTTTTTTAATTTAGAAAGAATATTAACTGTTTAATTATTTTTAAGTAGTGTCTTTACTCAGTGTTCTTTTCAAAACAGTTTTTCTTTCATATTAAGAATTTTCAACAAGAAACAAATGTGTCCTTTTATTTGAAATACTTTAATTACTTACTGCACATTAATATCTATACTTTTTGTATATTTTTCTTGCCTACTTCTATAGTCCACCACTTCTAGAATGAATCTGAATAGGAGCTGTAAACACAATTGCCTATTTTCCCCTACTTGATTTAATGAGTATGTTCCTATTGTTTAAGATCTAGGAAAATTTTGCCAATTCTGTATAAATATGCACGTATAATTTTAATGGTATATGTACTCAATCTAATATAATAAAAATGAATAGTAAATATTAATATATAACTTTTTAAACTACTGTTGGCAGTTATGCAGATAGGCATTGTTTTACTTTTTCTTGATATGTTGTTACAAAATATACTATTAATATGATTATTCATAATACAAATTCTAGAAATTATCAGAAATATTTTGAATATAATGATAGTTACTATATGCTAATGCTTTATTAGGAATTGTGTTTTATATTCATAAATAAAACTATCTTTCTTAGTCTTTGATTGAATAGGAGAGTAATTGATATTGGAAATCTAGAAATTAATTATACTATAAAGATAAAAATATTTCAAGCTTATTTTGTAGAAATAGATAGAAGTATTACTATCAGAAAGAGTGGACAGATCTGAATACTGGAGAAGAAACCAGCAGAAGTTTTGTAACTTTTACATTCTTTTCAACACAAGAGTGAACTGGTGAGTGTAAGAAAGGATAAGATTTCATAAAAGCCCACAGGTAACATAGCTTCTATTTGCTTTACCAAGAAGACCCAATTTTACAATGATAATCTTTGAATGGGAGCAAATATAAATAAATGAAATAAACAGTAACAAAAATTATGCAGAAAATCACCTGAAATTCCATCTTGGAAAAAGATATGTAGACATGAATAGAGGGTTTTTTGGTTTGAATTATGCATAAGAACACTGATTTAAATCTCTTCTTATGGAAGCTCATGGAAATACTCAAATATGTTTTTCCCATGAGTACTTCAGTTTTGTCTAAACTAAAAATCACGTAAGGTTCTAATGGCAATTGTGGCTGCTGCCATGACACTGACAGCATTAAGCGTGGCCCAGGACCCACACTCTACAGAGGTGGCAGAAGCCTGGAACAGCTGGAAGCCTGGCCCTTTTCTGAGTTGGAGGGAAGGGAGCCCTGCCTTCCTGGGGGCAGCTGCAGCCCAGCTCCTGCTGGGAACCCAAGCCTCTTTGCACTCTGGGAATCCTCAGAAGCCCTCCTGCCCCTGCAAGCTCGAAGGTCTCCTGCTCCTGCTGCCTGGCCTCTCCTTGCTCCTAGTGCCCACCCCAATATCAGAGCAAAGTTCTGGCTGAGCCGGGGTGCTGTCATAACCCAGTCAGATGTGCGCTGGCTCAGACAGTACTGACATGCCAGTCCCCTGCTGTCTTGGCCCCCTCCAGACTTTGGGCACCAAGGAGCATGGGAATGAGGGCAAGGCAGGTTTGAAAGTAGATTGGCACAGGCTTGTAGGCATCCCTTGGCACGAACAACCTGGGCATTGGCATGGCAGGTTGATGGCAGCTGGAGGCAGACAGACTCCTGGGTAGAAAAGAGCAAGTCCCCAGCGAAGCCCCACCTTCAGGCCTGGGACAGCCTAACGCACTGGGGCTGAGTTGTCGGCTCTGCCGACCAGAGTGAGAACTCACAGAACTTTTCCTGGCTCACCCATGGCCACGCATGGACCAATCAGCATTCACTTCCTCCCCTCTGAAGCCCATAAAATTCTCAGACTCAGTAAGACTTGGGGAGAAGTAGGGATGACCTGCCTTGGAGAGGGGCCACCCACTGCAGGTCTACTCTCTGCTGAGAGCTGAACAGATGTTGAGATGACCTGCTTGCAATACACCTTGTCCAGCCATAGCCTCACAGGGATCTGGTCCCCGTGCTGGCACCTAGAGCAGCCTGCCATAGAGCAGCCAGCGTTCCTGGTGCTATGCAGTGCCCGGACCACACAATCACTTGTTCACACACCCCTCACTTGCTCTGCACCAGGCTCTCCCTTGGCAGGCATGGGATCCAGGCTTGCAGCATGAGCCAAGAAGGCCTCAGTCAAGAGGGCCTGAGCAAAACTCAGGCAAAGGCATCACCAGCCATAAAGGTTTCTGGCTGGAAAAACAACACCGCAAGGATCCTGTGACAATACCTTCCGTTTTATCTTGCTTGGTTTACCTACTGCTATGATTATATTAAAAGAAAATGTGGCAAAAAAGCAATTATACTCCATCTTCTTTGTAACACATCCTGCATACTGATATCTACTTCATTTTCTCTATCTTTCAAATGGTCACAAATTTCAGAAAACCTAAGAGTAGGAAGTGAAGATATATAGCATTAAAATATTCTTTTTTTTCTTTTCAACTTTTCTTTCTTATGCTAATTTCTCGCTGTTCAAGCCAAGATTAGGCTAATCTTAGAATGTTTGAAATAAAGCAGGTATTAGATTTAATTCAGTAAGATTCTCTAATATAAAAATGGACTCTTTCAGAGCTGAGAAAGAATTTAAGGAAATAATATATGTAAGGATTTAAAAACCGTATCTATACATTTCCATTTTATCTTAACTTTATCTATAATATTAACTGCAATCTCTTTAACTTTTGATGCTTTTTTATTTAATTCAGAGAAATATTTCTCCAGCCATCTGCCTTCCCATTTTGCTTTTGTGTAGTTATTAAATTTCTATTCATATTACTTTACTATTTCTTCCAACATAAATACTTTTTAATAGTTTGTCTCTAATGATTGTATCTTTTCCTCAGTTTTGTACTTCTTTATGATTTGTTCAAATATAAATTAAGATTTCATCTCAAACATAGCTGTACATACTCGTAATGTTTTCTTGAAGTAAATAGAACTGCAGCTACAGATTCGTTTTCTACAAATATTGCTTCTTCAATTATTAATCAGCAGTATCTAAGCTATAACCTGGCAATTGATAGTGAGAAGTGCAAATAATAAATTTATAATATTCTTATTTTGAATAAACTTTTTTCTTATTTTCCTCATCATTGTCCTTGATTTTCTGAATTCCAGAAGTGATTCTCTCTGACATTTTCTCTCTCTACTTAGGAAATGATGAGCAAGCTTTCAATTTCTTTACTATATCGCTTTCTGATAAAATACCTTGAGTATTTTTTTGTTTTCTTGAGCAAATCATTAGAGATATAGTATTGAAGTCATCTCATTTTAGCTTACATCAATCTAATCACTTTCTTTAACCAAAGTACCTGTTGCTTAAAACTCACATTTCCCTTGTCATTTTAAACTGTGAAATATCAAGGGATATTAACACATGATTGCTCTTGGAATAAAAGAAAGGGAATATTAACCCATCTAGGCATGAAACAACCTAAACTGGCTTAAACACATAAAGGTTACCAGTTTAAAAAATCACAAAATACTTTATATATACTTATCTTTTATATGAACTGATGTTAGCAAAACTTCTCTGATGACCTAATGTACTTATGCATTTAATAAATATATTCCTTGCTACTTAATTACCAACATTTCTAAGGCACTCTGCTAAAAAACATTATCCTGAATAAAGTAAATGAAAATAAACAAACATTAATCGAAGCTGGGCATAATGCCCAGAGAGCCAGCTAAGTAAAAATGGGCAATGAGCTCCAAAAAAGAAAGGCAGAGAAAAAGGAAATTATAAAATAGCTACAGGTATAAACACAAAAATCTTCCCATTTTAATGATAAGCAGGAAGCATGTTTGCATGCTGTGGAGTCCAGCAATTATTTAAAAATTACTTTGCCTTGCCTCAGTTTATAAACATTTCATAAGATTAAAAGCCAAATATGTAAAATACTAGAAACTTAGGGAGATAAAAGTGCAATTTTACGATAACAACAGTTTCCATTGACAATTTATAATAGTGCAACACAGGCCTTTATAGGGAGGCACAGATAGCACTGCCAGCAAGCAGCCCCAAAGAATATTATGGAGAGATTTAATTTCCCTCTAGAATCTTAAAATATCAGGACAATCTTGTCATTGCTTTTCTTTTCTCACACACTTTGAGTGATACTAGCCTTGGTATCAGTGAAATATCCTCCAGAAACCACTTGAGAACAAAGGTTAATTTGAAATGTAATATAAAGAGGGGAAATTACAAGAAAAAAACATAAAGCTACTGTTATTCATTTTACGTGGAGTTGAATAAATGCATACCAAAAACAATATTTTTAACCTCAGCTACATCGTTAAAATCATGACAAATCTGATATTATCCACAAATAAAGGCTTTTTTTGAAATATGCTCTGACTACAATATATTATTTACTTGACAATATGCTAAAGAAAAGGGGAGAGGAGTGATGGAAAGAGGGAAGGGGAAGGAAAACAAAGAATGGACGAGCAAAAGGAAAACAAGAAAAAAGAAGGAACAAAGGAAAAAAGAAGGAATGAGAGAGAAAGGAAAACAATCAAAAAGCACATCAGACTTGAAGTACTACATATAGCAATTAACCATAGGGCAGAAACTAGGAAAGGGCTATAGTGATTAAAATTGCCAATAACCTCACTAGTGACTAGTGGAAGATAACCTGACTTATGATAACACAATTTAAACAAAATAGTCAAAGCAGATGCGGAACAAAATTATATCCATATATACATGAAGCTTTTTCAAGTTTTTCCTAATTTTTCAAATTAGGAAATTGATACAGATTATTGTCGTGTAGTATAATGTTCTATCCTTGAAGATATGAACCTTAAGTAAACATCAAAGGCCTTTAGAGTTGAATCTGTAAATTGCTTTAGCCAGGATCACCATTTTAATAATACTGATTCTTCCAATCCATGAGCATGCAATGTTTTCCAATTATTTGTGTTGTGTCTGAATTTTTTTTCATCAGTGTTTTGCCCTTCTCCTTGTAGAGACCTTTCACCTCTTGGTCAGCTGTTTTCCTAGATATTTCATTTTCTTTTGGCTACTGTAAATGGGATTGTGTTCTTGATCTGGCCTGGACCTTATTGATCTGCTACTATTGGTAGTATAAATGTTATGCTACTGACTTTGTACATTAATTTTGTATCCTGGAAATTTTTACTGAAGTTGTTTAACAGTTCTAGGAGGCTTTTGGCAGAAACTTTAATGATTTTTAGGTATAGAATCATATAATCAGAAAACAGAAAACAGGTAATATGATTTTTTCTCTTCCTATTTGGATGCCTTTTATCTCTTTCTTTTGCCTGATTTCTCTGGCTAAGACTTCTGGTAGTATTAATATATTGAATAGAAATAATGAGAGAGGGCATCCGTATCGTGCTCTAGTTTTTAAGAGAAATGATTCCAGTTTACCCAATCAGTATTATGTTGGCTGTGGGTTTATCATAGATGGTTCTTATTATTTAGAGATATGGTCTTTTGATGCTTAGTGTGTTCAAGGTTTCTTTTGTTTTGTTTTTGTTTTTCCTTTATTCATTAAGGAATGTTGGATTTTACTGAGATCTTTTCTGTATCCATTGACATGAGCATATGGTTTTTGTTTTTAATTATGTTTGTATTGTGAATCACATTCATTGATTTGCTTATGAGGAACAAGTTTTGCATCCCAGGAATACGTCCTACTTAATTGTGGTCTATTAACTCTTTGTTGTACTATTACTTTTGGTTTGGTAGTATTTTTATTGAAGATGTTTGCATCTATGTTCATCAGGGATATTAGCATGATGTTTTCTTTCTTTGTTGTTTCTCTGCCAGATTTTGGTGTTAGACTGATGTTGGCTTCATAGAATGAGTTAGAGAGGAGACCCTTCTCCTTGATTTTTTGGAATAGTTCTAGTAGGATTGGTACCAGCTCTTCTTGGTATGTCTGACAGAATTTGACTGTAAATCCACCTGGTCCAGATAGTTTTTTGTTGTTTATTTTTTTAAATCTGATTCAATTTCAAAGCTTGATACTGGTCTATTCAGGGTTTTATTCTCTTCCTGATTCAACATAGGGAGATTGTATATTTCCAGGAATTTATCTAATTCTACTAGATTTTCTTATTTGTGTGCATAGAATTGTTAATAGTATACTCTGAGAATCTTTTGTGTTTCTGTGGGATCAGTTGTAATGTCATCTTTGACATTTCTACTTGTACTTATTTGGATCTTCTTTTTTTTTTTGGTTAATCCAGCTAGGGGTCTATCAACTTTGTTTAAATATTTCAGCCATTGTTATTTTTGCTTTTTTTCTAAATAAAGTTGGTTGTAACTTTTATTTTTTTTGCATTAGTATTATGAAAATAACATACATTTAATGAATTAATAGTCTATTCCAGTTAAAATACATTTTGAACATAGTTTTTCAGAAAAGTAGGAAAAAAACCCATACCCAAATTTCTAACCTTATTTTTCCTCAGAATTTTCCTCTGAAAATAAGCAATTAGACTTAGAAATTTACACAAATTTTACTCTTTATCAATTAAATGATTATGTTCAAAGTACATTTGAAATATGTTCTCTAGACAAATACCCCAGGTACTGCTTCTACCTACTGAAGACTCAATATGTTGGAGTTGTTATATGGATGGGTCCAATATCACATTTCCAAGCTTCAAATCTCATACTAAATTCAGCATACTAGACACTGATGGGCATTTTCTGACTTAATACCCACTCACCGTAACATTATGTGACATGTATTATTAACATTTCCATTTTGTAGATGAAGTAAACAAGTCTTAACAAGTGTAAATAACTTGCTTAAATTCCCATGGATAATAAATGGCAAGGCTATCAGTGTCGTGTCTAGTATGCTTTTAGACTCAAGAAGCATTTAACTAACATTAGGCATTCTCATAATCTGATTTTGAAGTTGTATTAGTTTCATTTTTTAGTAATAATTCTTGAGACACTAGACATCTTAAAAAAAATGTAAACCGCAAATTTGGAAACCAATTTTGACCAACAATTTGAATCACTGGGCATCTGTGAATTTGAGCAATCATTTGATAGAATTTTCAATTTAAAATCATCTTCAGAAGTTTGTCTACCGTTACTACTAGTGCACACTGATGTATTCAACATTTTTAAAAACTACATATTTTTCACGCTATTTCTAAATTTAGAGGCATTTTGAAAACATGTCATTCTATCTAAATGCATAATTAGTGAAAAAATTACAACTTCAGAAATCTTTTACTTTCATATCAAATAATTAAATCCAAAATATGCACAAAATCCCTGTCCTTTTCACCCCAAATTTTACTGCAGCCACATTAAATTTTTTATGATGCTGATAGCACTATCAGAGTTCCAGTTTTATCTTTAATACAAATCAAAGGAGATTCTATGCAGGATTTTTTTTTAAATCCTGGTTAAATTAGACTTAATCCTGCTTTAAATATCAAAGAAACATAAGGATCTATTTTAAATTTGGATGTCAAAGTTTTCTGTGCCTTAATTGCATTTTTATTGCCTTTGCACAAAGTTTCCGATTGCTGATATAACAAATTACCACAAATTTAGTGGCTTAAACATTAAAATGTGTTACCCCACAATGTTGGTGTTTAGAAATGAGTCTTACTGATAAGACCAATGTGTCAACATGGGTACGTTTCTTCTACATACTCAGGAAAAGAAAGTCTATTCTCCCTAGCAGAAGGTGCCTGATCGCCGGATTATATAACCCTTCCGTCTTCCCCCAGCCTTCATTGCATCATTTCAACCTCTGCTCTGCTTTCCGTTTCAGATCACCTTTACCTTGACCCTCCTCCTTCTTTCCTTCACTCATAAAAACATTTGTGATCATGTGAGACCCACTCAAAAAATTCAGAGTAATCTCATCTCAAATTTCTTAATTAATCATATCTATAAAATCCCTTTTGCCATGCAAATTCATGTATTCATAGATATGGACACTTTGGGGGCCACTATTGTGTCTAACACAGAATAAACATTCATGATATTCACAAAGTCCAGTAACCTTAAGAATTGTTTTCCGGTTACTTCATTTTAAATTTGTAAATATTGTGAGGAACTAATTTATGATGCTGATTTCTGAAAGATGTATTTCCTTTATCTTTATGTCCTGATTTCAAACTAATTTATTTTTTGTTGTTCGTAAATAAAATAGATTTGTTTTATCTTTTATGTTTAAAATTTTTTAACTATTTTATTTATGAACAAAATGGCTTCTTATGTCCTAACAGATCCTTAAAAGAACTTTAAAAAATTAATGCACTATTTACGAATTGAATATTTTCAACTCATTTCAAAGAAGCAAATTGGTCAATTTCATTGAAAACTGAATATTCAGATCATCTCTTTACCTATTTTAAGTAAATTTGTTTATTTTATATTTTCTGAATTACACCAGTGCTTTCTAAAAGTACAAATTCCCTGAGCTATCAGTCTTTTACATAATCAGATTTTGACTTACACAGCTTTTATATAAAATAAAACATATTTCATCATTTAAACAGCATAATCTAGTCATATATTTTGTATGCTAAGAGGGTTGATGTTTGATATTCAGTAACTTATGTTCACCAGTTTTAAAGAGGCCAGGATCTGGATTTGAACTGTGTGATAAACTGCGTCTAAATTGGGTTTAGATATATATTTATTAATTTTTATAATAATCAAAAATTCAGCTACTACATTCAACTATCATAATATTTTACTCAAGAAATTCATGGTCATTATGTTAAAAAAGCCAGAAATACAGAGGTTTATTCTAACATAAATTTTTGATTATTGTTATTAAGATGACAAAAACATAATTAGCTAAAGTCATGCATTGTTTAACAACTAAAATATGCTGTGAGAAATGCATCCTTAGGCAATTTTATCATTGGGCAGACATCATGGCGCATACTTATATCCTAGGTTGTATTATAAACCTAGAAGGGATGGCCTACTGCATATCAATGTAATGAAGAATAGCCTATTGCTCCTGGGCTATAAACCCGTACAGACTATTGCTGTAAAGAATACCATGGGAAATTGTAACACAGTGATAAGTACTTGCATATCTAAATATATCTAAATATAAAGAGGTATACTAAAAATATGGTATAAAAGTTAAAACATAATACATCTGTATAGGGCACTTACCATGAATGGAGCCTGCAGGACTGGAAGTTGCTCTAGAAAAGTCAGTGAGTCAGTGGCAAGTCAATGTTAAGGCCTAGGATATTACCATATACCTCTGTAGAGTTTATAAATATTATATAATTGGGGTACCATCAATTTATTTAAAATTTTTTTCTCAATAATAATTAAGCTTAACTTACTGAAACAGTTTTGCTTTATGTACTTTTTAACTTTTTTTCCTTTTCTTTTTTTTTTAAGAAAGAAAAGAAAAAAGAGAGAAAGAAGGAAGAAAAAGAGAATGAAAGAAAGAGAAAAAGAAGAAAAAGAGGGACAGAAAACGGGAATCTTGCTCTATTGCCCAGGCTAGAACGCAGCCTAGAAATGGATATTAAAAAGCTCTTTTATACTAATAATTGTGTTATACAATGGAGACAGGAAGGAATAAGGGAGGAAAATAACAAACAAACAGCCAACTAATATTTCATTTAAACCTATGAAATGCTGTGCAATTGCTGGGGAGTGATTTACTCCCAACCATGTGGTCACTTTTAGAATAAATGTGATGTGTTACTGAAAAAAAATGTATGTTTTATGGATTTGGAGTAGAGAGTTCTGTAAATGTTTATTAAGTTTACTTGTTTGAGGTCTAAGTTCAAGTCCCAGTATCCTTGTTAACCATCTGTCTCATTAATCTGTCCAATATTGACAATGTAATGTTAAAGTCTCCCACTATTATTGTGTGGGAGTCCAAGTCTCTTTGTAAGTCACCAAGAAGTTGCCCTATGTATCTGGGTGCTCCTGTATTGGGTACGCATAGACTTAGGATCATTAGCTCTTCCCGTTACATTGATCCCTCTACCATTATACAATGTCCTTCTTATCTCTTTTGGTTTCTATTACTTTAAAGTGTATTTTATCAGAGATGAGAATTACAACTCCTGCTATTTTTGTTGTTGTTGTTGCTCTCCATTTGGTTGGCAAATCTTCCTCCATCCCTTTGTTTTGAGTCTCTGTATATCCTTGTATGTGAGATGGGTCTGGACGCAGCTTACCGACGGGTTTTTTAGAATGGCTGATACTGGTTATTCCTTTCTGTATATAGTACCTCTTTCAGAAGCTCTTGTAAAGCAGGCCTGGTGGTAATGAAATCTCTGAGTACTTGCTTGTTCGTAAAAAATTTTATTTTCCTTCACTTATGAAACTTAGTTTGGCTGGATATGAAATTCTGGGTTGAAAGTTCTTTTCTTTAAGGATGTGGAATATTGGCCCCCACTCTCTTCTGGCTTGTAGGGTTTCTGCTGAGAGATCAGCTGTGAGTCTGATAGGCTTCCCCTTGTGGGTAACCTGACCTTTCTCTCTGGCCTCCCGTAGTATTTTCTCCTTCATTTCAACCCTGATGAATCTAATGATTATGTGCCCTGGGGTTGCTCTTTTTGAGGAATATCTTTGTGGTGTTCTCTGTATTACCTGGAGTTGGGTATTGTCTTGCATTGCTAGGTTAGGAAAGTTTTCCTGGATAATATCCTGAAAAATATTTTCCAGCTTGGATTCGTTCTCTTCGTCACATTCAGGTACACCTATCAAACGTAAATTAGGTCTTTTCACATAGTCTGATATTTCTTGGAGACTGTTTATTCCTTTTTACCCTTTTTTCTCTAATCTTGTCTTCTCGTTTTGTTTTATGCACTTTTTAACTTTTTAAACTCTTTGACCCTTCAGTATAACACTTAGCTTAACACATAAACACATTGTCAACAATAAAAAAAATACGTTATTTCTTAATAGTCTTATCCTATAAGTTTTTTTCTCCCTCTGGAAGGTCATCAGAAGCATTATCACACTTGAGGCTGTCATCTCTTATGATAACAATGCCTTCTTCTGAAATAGCTCCTGAAGGACCCGCCTAGAGCTGTTGTAGCCGGTACTTTGTTACTGTTAGTAGAAGGAGTACCCTCTAAAATGATAATATCAACTACTGTTTGGTAAATACTAGGCAATAAGACATTTTTCAGCTTCATTATAATCATATAGACCACCTACATAAAGGCAGTCCGTTGTTGACCAAAATGTCATTATGCGGCACATGACTGTGTATGTGTACAGAATGAGTGAGATAAAACAGGAATTTTAGTACCACGTGATAAAGAGATGAATAGAAGGGGATGAAGGAAAGCAAATTCAATGATAAATAAATGTAGGATTCTAGGGAAATATGGATGGCTAGATGATTGACAGAAATTCTTCTTAACTGTCAATGATAGATACCTAATTGAGGCAAGCATCAAATACAACCCATCATGTCAATTAGAATTATAAGGACACATTTTGGTTTTTAAAAAGAAAATTCAATTGTTTGAGTGAATGAGGAGATAAAAGTGATGGTGAGAGAAAGACTTATGATTAAAGGATAAGCATGTAAGATGTATTGTAGTTTTCACCTCTGAAATTCTGTTCACCTTCATTTCATTTTCCTACTGCTACTAAACAATCCTATGGAAAGCAAAACCAATACTACTACTTCAGTGTAATAAAGCTGCTTCCATATGCTTGCCTGATCTACCTGGAAAGCAGGGTTATATCAGATTGTCAGTGATGGATGTTTTTCAGTGGATGTAGTCGGATTGTTCTTAGTAAACTAAAGTACATGTTACTGAGCCTGTGTGCCTTTGCCTCTGTGGTTTTTCTAAACTGGACAAGGACAGTGTGGTTAGGTAAATAAGTTGGATGCTCACATGAACAAGCAAGAGTCAGTAGAAGAGGTGGAAATATATCTAACAAGTTTACCATACAAGAATTGTTAGTTTTGAATGAGTTATGTCAAAGAGCTGAGGGTCTTGTTTATGGTGTGAAGTTTTATCTTTGAAAGCTTGCTCTATCTATGTTGTTCTATAGCAGCAAAAATTAAACACATGTTTAATTTACATAAATTATTTCATACATTCTATGACAGTTTTATTGCATTATGTTTCTTGGCACAAGACATTTTCTCCCAATTGGAAATAAAGGCATATAATTTCTACCATTCCTACACCAAAGCCACAGTCAAATGTATTGTGTAAATGCATTTTTATGCATTTGGATGTGGGCTACTCCACGGAAGGGGGAACGAACTTGCATGAGGTGTCTCCCCTTGACTGAGGATAGTTCCCAGAGAAGGAGAAAGCTTTGAGGTGTCAGCAGTCAACATTCTTGGCAGCAGTGGAAATAGTGCCTCGGTCGTAAGCGGATGTCTGAGCAGTGCATTACAACATCCTCTACTTTCCACCCCTTATGCTGCTTGGATCTATTTGCTTCTTAAAGTAAGTTTACCTCTTTAGAAACAGGTTCTTTAGAATTGTGTGTGTGTGTGTGTGTGTGTGTGTGTGTGTGTGCTTTAAAATTATTTCCTTCAAACAAATACTCTGCATACTACAATCCATTTCCCTCATGAAGGCATTTTCAATAGTTATGGAGTCAAAATTCAAATAATGATAATCTAGGCCTAAACTTTTCAATTCTTCAAGGCTGTGAGTCAGAATGTATTTCATGTCTTTATTACTATTACAGTAAGCCGCTGTAACTGCACATGCACACTAGTTATGACTGGCTGTACCTTATAGGTAGAACATCTGGTTGCCTGGGGCAGCAAAATATTAGAAGAGTAAAGTGTTTTGGGGCTGTTTATTATGTGAATGATTACTTGCTAGGAGGAGGAGACATTTATCATATTGCCTGGAGCAGTAAGAACCCTGGGGTTGACATTAGTCTTGTTCTTTAGTAAGAGACACAAGGCATGCAATACATAAATAAACATCTCAATTTGACACAGGCTGTTAGTATGCATGCTAACTCTGGTTCTTACTGGGTGTGATGAACGGCTTTTGAGTGTTTTAATTTTTTTAGTCTAATCAGGGCTTACATTATTAGTTAATGTTACTGAAGAAAATATTCTACGATATAGGACTTCTATTTTGTCTCTACACAGTCACATTATGTAATAACTTGATTCTGGGTGATGTCATCTTTGAAACTTTATTTTCATACACTGTAAAATCTGAAAGGCAAAATAAATTTTAAATATTCCCACAAAGTACAACTCAGGGAATAAGTCTGAGACATAATTTTATGCATCTTTTATGTAAAAATTAATTGCCATATTTATAATTCCCATGAACAATACCCAGACTTGCTTCTTATATGAAAAACATGCCGGCTCACAGGTGAAAAATCATTAGCATCAAGGCCTTCTTCCAAATGTAGGAAATAAGTTTAAACAAATGTATTCTGCTTACTACCTTGAAGATAAAAAAACACTTTCCAAAAAAAAAAAGGTAGAATAAGAAATATTCCTTGAGATTAGTTTACAATGAGAAGGGAAGGAGACGTCTTTGTGCACGAAGTGAAATGCAAGAGTAATGTCAAATTCAGGCCATGGCTCTTTTTTGATGTAGAATAAATTTAAAACTTCAGAGGAAAGAGCTATAATTTAAGTATAAAGTGCTGAAATTAATTAGGTAACCATGGAAAGTGTTGAGAAATTAAACTTGAAAAAAAGTGAATGTATTAACTCCAAAAATGTAGCTTCTATCTTAATTTATTACATATAAATATAATCACATTAAATACCAATATTGTTGACCAAAAAAATAACAAAAACAATTTATTTTGAAAATGATTATTTTTGCACCCACTAAAAATGAGCCAAGTGCTATATATGTGATACACACATACAGAATACATAAAATAGGTGTAGAAATATGGTCCTAATTATTTTAGTCAGCACCATACATGAAATGCTTTTACCTACCCAATATGAGTTAAAATTAGGGAGAACAAAATGCGAGTTGTTTCCCAAATATGCATTAGAAAGACACAGAATGAGGAGACTGACAATAGTTTACATAAATAGGTAAAATAATAAAAAGAAAAAAGAAATCCACTGAAATCCCTACAGTGAGAGATGCTAGCCTGACTGTAGATTCGATTCTATTTTTGATGAGTACTGTGATGGTGTTGATAGACAATCAACTTTGTCAGTCATCATGGAAGTGATTGCTGATGGATTTTATTGTCTTGGACTCAGGGACATCATCTTGGAAAAAAAACTTCTCACCAGATTGAAATTCTTGACATGAAATCAAAGTTGTGGAGGCACGGAAGGCTACTGAAAGAACTGTCACTAAGAACAATTGCTACAGAACGATCTAAAGGATCAGGTGAAGGATTTGTGAAATGTTTACACAAGATGAAATGTCAGAGTTCTAAAAGTATTTACGTGTAGCTGAGAAACTTTGTTTCCAAAGTACTATTTATGTTTGTGTTGAGACAAATCAAAATTCTGAAGTAGCTTTTTTAGTATCTATCATTTAAATAAAACACTATTACTATAGATGCAGAGTTGTGTAACAGTATGACATGTTAATAATTAATTGTTTAATAAGCATCCAAGGTATCTGAGAAAAAGTAATTATGGCATAATGTATGCATGCAAATTGGCTAATGATCAAATTACACAGAAATGACAAACAAAAATATAAATCACATAAACCCATGTTCCTGAAGCCTAGATATTGTGGCTTTACTAGATAACTGGGATGTAGATATGCATAAAATATATTCTCTGCTCATCAGTGGCTGATGGTACATTTTATAGAAATTTAATAAAATATCTTCAATATAGTATTATAAGTACTGGATAATTAACTATGAAGTACACACTGGGACTATGTTTTAAAAATCTTACAGGCAAATCATGGTTAATTTACAGATTTCTGCTTCATATTCAAGAAAGACTGCTTTTGCATACCTCTTATGGGACCAGAAATCAGAATTTTTTCAATCTGATCCAGTTTCTTCCTGCAATAGTTTAACAAACCCAAGGTTAAGGACACAGTCTTCCACAAGATTGTCTTCCACAAGATTGAGAGGCATCATCCTCACAGTAAATGGATGTGTGTTTCAATACATAAAGTATTATCAACTGAGGAAGCTCACTTAAGCTTCAGTGACCAGAATTCATATTGGAATTTCATTACATATGGATGATTGATTGAATTATCACCCACAGGGTAGAACTCAATCTCTAGCCTCCTGACTCACCCTAGGATTGACTAATATCACATGGCTCAAAGCTCCAAACCTCTTATATTATGGATTTTTTTTTTTTTTTTTTTTTTTTTTTTAGCATGGCCTGCCCCATCTTCAGTCATCTTTTTAGAATAAACTATCTGGGGCTTCATCAGGAGTCATCTACTTCACATAAACTGTCAAGGGTGATATAATTCCAGAGTAATATAATGCAAGGGTGATGTAATTCCACAGTGAATAATAAAGACATTCCCATCACATTGAAAATACTCAGGATTTGGAGGTTATCTTTCAAAAAGCAGAGACAAAGCCTAGCATAGTTCTTTATTACAGAGTCCTCAAATTAAATTTTGGAAAGTAGATCCTTCATTATATGCATGGCAAAAACAGAGGGATTAAGACTTTTCCTAGAAATGGCTTCAAAGAGGCAATATTGAGATGCCTCTTGATTTACAAGAATAGAGTAGCTATAGAAAACTTTCTGTGAATTCAAAGTAGTTGGATGTGGTATAGTGTTTCTTTATGGAGGAGAACAGTAAGCAGCAGAGGAAGAATGCTAAATAAAATAGAAAATTACATAGGTCCCAATTTATGTACACTTCTGACCTAATAAAGATACAGGATTGAAGAATATGCTTAAAAAACAGAAGTTTCCATGTGGTTGCCTGAAAACAATTTTAAGTCATAAACTTTGATTCTTATAAAATAATGCCAATTAATGGAGTTTTTATTGTCATATTTCACTTTTTATTATACATGTATATTTATATTTATCTTCAGAATAAGGCTTACCAAGGCTTAGATATTTCAAAAACATCCTATCATTCAATGGGAGTAGTTATTTCATAGTCCCCAAATTCTAAAACACTTTTTTCCTTACAGATTTCTCAGAAAACAGAAATTTTTAGCCTATGCACTGAATCTGCATGAACAGATTTAAGGAAGATTTTAAAATGCAATAAATATTTTGAAACAATAATCTTATGCAAAATTAAAAGTGGACCAACTAATAGAAAAATATGGAACAGGCTGGGAAGACCTGAGCAAGATGGCTGAATAGAAACAGTTCCAGCCTGCAGCTCTCAATGCAGAAGGCAGGTATTTTCTACATTTCTAACTGAGGTACCCAGATCATCTCATTGCGACTGGTTAGACAGTGGGTGCAGCCCACACAGTATGTGGAGAAGCGGGGAGGGGCATTGCCTCACCCGGGAAGCACAAGGGGTCTGGGAACTCCCTCCCTAGCCAAGGGAAGCCCCTAGGGACTGTGCAGTAAGGCACCATGCATTCTAGACCACATACTACACTTTTGCAATAATCTCATGGTCTTTGCAACCTGCAGACCAGGAGATTCCCTCAGATGGCTACACTACCAGGGTCCTGAATTTCATGCATAAAACTGGGTGGTCATTTGGGCAGACACTCAACTAGCTGCTGGGGTTTTTTTTATAATCTAGTGGCCCCTTGGAAAGTCAGTGAGACAGAGCCATTCACTCCCATGGAAAGGGGGCCGAACCCAGGGAACCAAGTGGTCTAGCTCAGCAGGTCCCACTTTCATGGAGCTCAGCAAGCTAAGATCCACTGGCTTGAAATTCTCACTGCCAGCAAAACGGTCTGAAGTCTACCTGGGACTGCTGAGCTTGGTGAGCTTGGGAGGCGGCACAATCCATCATTACTGAGACTTGAGGAGGTGGTTTTCCCCTCAAAGTTTAAACAAAGTGGCAGAAAGTATGGACTTGGTAGAGCCCACTACAGCTCCTCAAAGCCTCTGTAGCCAGAGTGCCTCTCTAGATTCCTCCTCTCTGGATAGGGCATCTCTGAAGGAAAGGCAGCAGCCCCAGTGAGGGGCTTACAGATAAAACTCCCATCTCCCTGGGACAGAGCACCTGGGGGTAGGGGAGGCTATGGGCACAGCTTCAGCGGACTTAAATGTTACTGCCTGCCAGTTCTGAAGAGACAAGCAGATCTCCTAGCACAGTGCTTGAGCTCTGCTAAGGGACAGACTACCTCCTCAAGTGGGTCAGTGACACTGTGCCCCCTGCCTGGGAGATACCTCTCAGTAGGAGTCAAAAGACATCTCATACAGGAGAGCTCCAGCTGGCATCTGGTGGGTGCCCCTCTGGGATGAAGCATCCAGAGGAAGGAACAGGCAGCAATCTTAGCTGTTCTGCAGCCTCTGCTGGTGATACCCAGGCAAACAGGGCCGAGTGTGGACTTCCAGCAAACTCTAGCAGACCTGCTGCAGAAGGGCGTGACTATTAGAAGGAAAACTAACAAACAGAACAGAATAGCATCAACATCAAAAAAAGAAAGGACGTCCACACAAAAACTCCAACCCAAGGTCACCAACATCAAAGACCAAAGGGAGATAAATCCACAAAGACAAGGTAAAGCCAGTGCAAGAAATCTAAAAAATCCAACAGCCAGAATACCTCTTCCCCTCCTAAGGATCACAACTCCTCACCACCAAGGGAACAAAACTGAATGGAGAATGAGTTTGATGAACTGACAGAAGTAGGCTTCAGAATGTGGGTAATATCAAACTCCTCCAAGCTAAAGGAGCATGTTCTAACCCAATGCAAGGAAGCTAATAACCTTGAACAAAGGTTATAGAAATTTCTAAGTAGAATAACCAGTTTAAAGAAGAATATAAATGACCTGATGGAGCTAAAAAACACAGCACAAAAACTTCCTGAAGCACATACAAGTATCAATAGCTGAATTAATCAAGCAGAAGAAATGATATCAGAGATTGTTGCAATAAAGTATGAAGAAAATATTAGAGAAAAAAGAATGAAAAGGAATGAACAAAACCTCCAAAAAATAAGGGACTGTATGAAAAGACCAAACCAAGATTTGATTGGTGTACCTGAAAGTGATAGGGAAAATGAGACCAAATTGGAAAAAATTCTTTAGGATATTATCCAGGAGAACTTCCTCAACCTAGCAAGACATGCCAATATTCAAATTCAGGAAAAACAGAGAATACCACAAAGATACCCTTCAAAAAGGGCAACCCAAGACACAATCGTTAGATTCATCAAGGTTGAAATTAAGGAAAAAATGTTAAGGGCAGCCAGAGAGAAAAGTCAGGTTACCCACAAAGAGAAGTCTATCAGACTAATAATGCTGGATCTCTCTGCAAAAAGCCAGAAGGAGTGGGGGCCAATGTTCAACATTTTCAATGTAGAATTTTATATCTAGAAAAAATAAGCTGCATTAGCAATGAGAAATAATATCCTTTTCAAACAAGAAAACGCTGAGAGATTTTGTCAACAACAGGCCTGCCTTACAAGAGCTCCTGAAGGAAGCACTAAATATGGAAAAGAAAAACCAGTACTAGCCACTGGAAAAACATACCAAATTGTAAAGACCTACAGAATGGGACTTTTTTTTTCTTTCTTTCTTTTTTCTTTTTATCCATCTGGCTAATATCCAGAATCTACAAGGGCTTAAACAAATTTACAAGAAAGAAATAACCCCATCAAAAAGTGGACGAAGGATATGAACAGATGCTTCTCAGAAGAAGACATTTGTGTGGCCGACAAACATATTTTAAAAACCTCATCAGCACTGGTCATTAGAGAAATGCATATCGAAACCGCAATGAGATACCATCTTACTCCAGTTAGAATGGCAATGTTAAAAAGACAGGTAACAGCAGATGCTGGAGAGGATGTGGAAAAATCATAGCACTTTTACACTGTTGATGGGAGTGTAAATTAGTTCAACCATTGTGGAAGACAATGTGGCAATTCCTCAAGGATCTAGAACCTGAAATACCATTTGACCCAGCAATCCCTTTACTGGATATATAACCAGAGGATTATAAATCATTCTACTATAAAGACACATGCACACATAGGTTTATTGCAGCACTGTTCACAATACCAAAGATGTGGAACCAACTGAAATGCCCATCAATGATAGACTGGATAAAGAAAATGTGACACATATACACCATGGACTACTATACAGCCATAAAAAAGGATGAGTTCATGTCCTTTGCAGGGACATGGATGAAACTGGAAACCATCATTCTCAGCAACTCACACAGGAGCAGAAAACCAAACAGCACATATTCTCACTCACAAGTGGGAGTTGAACAGTGAGAAAACATGGACACAGGGAGGCAAACATCACACACTAGGGCCTGTTGGGGGATGGGGTCTAGGGGAGGGATAGCATTGAGAGAAATACCTAATGTGGCTGAAGAGTTGATTGGTGCAGCAAACCCCCATGGCACGTGCACACCTATGTAACAAACCTGCATGTTCTGCCCATCTACCCTAGTACCTAAGTTTAATAATAATACAAAAAGGAACCGGAAGAATTGTGGGTACACATGAACAGGGAAAGAGGTTAGAAAAATAAGCAAAAACGGTAGTAGGAGCACAGAACAGAAGATAAACAGGCAGAGTGGGGGGTTGTTAGGACTTACTGTTTGGTAAAGGAGAGGGAGATGAAAAATTTTATGTAATTTTCATGATTTTACTGTTTTGCCAAAAATACTAGAGAAATGCATTTTGAGAATAATTCAATTTTGGGAATGGTTCAATTGTCACATCATCATATGGAGTTATTTGTGGGATATCAGAGTAGAGAAACCAAATAGAGCAGGAAGTGCAATAACAATAAATGGAGTCTCCAGAGTGTGACTGATTTTATACTGAATTCCAATTGCATTTACTTAATAGGTATGTGACTTAAGTTTTCATTTCCCTCAAGCCTCCATTTCCTCGTCTATAATATTTGTATTATAATAATAATTATTGGTTAATTGTGGGAAAAACGACATCTTGCAAAGCACATACAAAAATTTGAAATCATGCATAGCACAGTGCATTAATGCTCCAAAAGTCTACCTGTTACATGATAGTTCAAGGAAGTGAATCTTTAAGAATATAATAGACACTGTAAAACATATTATAAATTCAAGGTCTTTGAGTTGGTCCTGGATTGGAATTTATATTGAGATACATTTCAGGAAAATGACTTCTGAGGAATTTGTGTTGAAATCTGTCTATATTATGTTGTAGTGTAAACAAATCAGATTAGAAAAAACCTGCATGTATTATGTTGTATATTTGAATAGTGTGAATAGATCAGATTAGAAAATTCTTGCAGTGAATGAATACATAGTGATTGCATCTACATGAAGAGTACCAATATTATCTTGTATTATTTACTGTATATTTCTAATATAATAATAAAATCAGAATTTTGAAACCTCCAATGTTGAGTTGATTCAAACAGCATCGAAGAATACTAAAATATAATGAGTAAAAGACAGCTGAAAAACAAGGTATTTAGATGGTGTCAAATTATTACTACATACATTATTCACTATTTACAAAGTGAAAGAAATACTGTTATATTGGAAGATCGGTGGTTACGTTTTAACCAAATGACAAAACTCAGAATTGCCAGTTGTGGGGCACACTGACATGTACTTTCTAATTAATATGAAGTTTAAAACAGTTGGAAAATATCCTTGCCAAAACTAATTTAAGAAATAGTAGGGCTGGGCATAGTGACTCAGGCCTGTAATCTCAACATTTTGGGAGGCCAAGGCATATGGATCATGAGATCAGGAGTTCAAGTCCGGCCTGACCAACATGGTAAAACCTCACCTCTACTAAAAGTACAAAAATTAGCTGGGCATAGTGGTGCATGCCTGTAATCCCAGCTACACAGTAGGCTGAGGCAGGAGAATCACTTGAACGTGAGAGGAAGAGGTGCAGTGAGCCAAGACTGTACCATTGCACTCTGGCCAGGGTGACATTGTGAGACTCCATCTCAAAAAAAAAAGAAATAATCTGAGGAAAAACTTCAGAGAACTTCAAAAGGTGTAATATTCTACAAGGCAATTGTCTTAGATCCTTAAAATGTCAGTGTAACTAAAAATATAAAGGAATGGGAATGTTCTAGATTAAAGCAGACTACAGAGACAATACAAAAAAAACTCATGAAGTTTAACTAAATACTGACTCAAGGGAAATGAACATTATAAGGACTCTATGGGCGGAATAGTTACTGAATTGTGAATATGAAATGGAAATTACACAATATTGTATAATTATTTTAAATGATTTTTGGTATGAAAATGCCATGGAAGGTGCATAGGAGAGTAATTTTAGTCATAGAGGGGTCACACCAAGATACTTAGAAGTGAACTATCATGATTTGCCTGACTTACTTTTGAATAGTTCAGGAAAACAGAGAGGCAAAACAAAATGGGAAACATTAACAATTGTTGCATCTTTTCACTATAGTGATCATATAATACTGTGTTTTTGAAAAAAAAAAAAAAAAGGGGAAATATATCCAAACCTCTAAAATCAATATCAGAATAATAAATTGTGCATTGTTAATCCAGGGTACAGAATCGAAAATATCAATTAGTGTAGAAGTATGGACTTATGGAAAGTGATTAGGACTGTAGTCATCAGTAAACTAATAACATTGTAAACCATGGGCTGGATGAAGTCATTTAAGGAAGAACGATTGGGATTAAAATTGGTTTTTCTTACATCCCTGACATTTATTTATTCCTGACATTTAGGGAAGGATGAAGAGAAATGTCTCAGAAAAATCGAAGAAGAAGCAGACAGTGAGGTAGAAGGACTTGGGGTGGAATGTGAGCCAAGGGAATGAAGTAAGGTCAAAGAACATTAAAAGGAAATGAAATTGTAGGATTTTGGAAAATTTTCCTACTGGTATAGCTGTTAAGTATCTAGTTAATAATTATCAGCAAAATAACGAAGATCTTCTGATTCACTGGGTTTAGTTTAAAGCCTCAGAAGCTATGTGTTACACAAAACCTGCAAGTTATTTTTTTTTTTTTTGAGATGGTGTTTTGCTCTTCTTGCCCAGGCTGGAGTGCAATGACGTAATCTTGGCTCACTGCAACCTTTGCCTCCAGGGTTCAAGTGTTTCTCCTGCCTCAACCTCCTGGTTAGCTGAGATTACAGGCATGTGCCACCATATCTGGCTAATTTTTTTTGTATTTTTAGTAGAGATGGGATTTCTCCATGTTGGTCAGGCTGGTCTCGAACTCCCAACCTCAGGTGATCCACTGCCTTGGCCTCCCAAAGTGCTGGGATTACAGGTGTAAGCCACCACGCCCAACCATAATTCTTATCTTCAGGGATATTTGGGAGGTGCTTTTTCTAAGACAGTATTTTTTTGAAGTAGGTTACCTGGACCAGAAACAGCAATATAAAATAGAAACTGTTAGAAATATACATTCTTGGTCCCACCCTATTCAATCAAAGATTCTGGAGAATGGGCCCAATAATCTCCAGATTTATGTTATTATAAAATCTGTGCTTTTATAAGCCTGACAAGCAATTCCCATGGAAGCTGAACTCTGAGTAAAATTAGTCCAAGATTTTTCAGTTAAAAATTATAAAAGAGGTAGAATTTCAATTAACATTTACAGACAGAAATTATCTAAATGCGAAGCAAAAGAAAATTGTACATGTCTGCAGTAATTGGCCAGAATTCCAGATGCCAAATTAGAAAACACACTGATTAGATAAATCTCAATCACAACAGCCCAGTTGAATCTTTACTTTTTCCAAAGCACTAAATACTTTGTGGTTTGCAACACAACCCTTGCATATAGTCTGTATTCCATCTGCTGGCACTGTCCTCATATCAACTCTCAAACACACACACACACACACACACACACACTTTGTGAAGCCTGTAGTAGGGTGCTCTCTCTCTTCCCTAACAGCACCTAGAAGCAAACATTTTAATTCATAATAGCCCTATAAGCCTATAAGCTATTTCAGGGTTATGATATATCTTGTTCACCAATGCCATCCTAGCACATAGCAGAGAGCCTAACACATAATGAATAATGTTCAATACATGCTCCATGAAAGAATGGAAGCCATATAATTCAACAATAAAATGTACACTGACATGTATAATTGTTTTTTATATTCATTAATTCCTGCTCTGCAATCATTTCTGTATAAACTGGGGATTTTTAATTAGATAGATGCTAAGTAACAGTAAATTCATATATTTTCTCAGCCGGCTATTTATTAAGGAAGTGTGTAGGTAGACTGAAAGCTTTCAGCATTTGATTGAACCTTAGTCAAACATAGCATAGTTACACAAACTAAGAAAACTATTTAAGGAAACTACGAGCGTCGGCTTATCAAAGTTCAGGTTGTCACTTGATTACCATGTTTCAGACTTTCAGAGTCATGCGGTTGACTCTTACTGGTGTCAGATGGTTTAGAGGCAGGAGAAAAACGCATACTAGAGGCAGTAAGGTCAAGGAAAGAGAGAATAAAATAAATATTCACTTTGTAATTTGAACCCTTCTTACCTTTTCTAAGACCATTATTACATTTAAATAACAGTGATGGGTGGTGGTGGGGGGAGATAGTTTGGAATGGAGGTAAGTTTTAGGGGTAACATCCTTGTTTCAGTGACTCCAAGGGACCATTAATGATTCATTGATTCCAAAGAGAAAACTAAAATTTCTAGGACAGTAGGGCAGCTTTCAATATCCAATTTAAATTCTTATAGTTGAATCAATCTATTAAGGCAGTTTGTTCAGTTTGGAAAAGACTTGGAACATTCACATTAAAGACTTGAATGATTTATATGGAAAGTGCCAGTTTTGTATATAATCATGAGACAAAATAACAATCTCCTGTAATGATAGTGAACAAAAAGTAATGTACAAAACAGTTTAATCTTACTCTTCCTTTCTTACATGTGTAGAGTTTTTGCCAGTGACAAGGACTTCCTCCTTAACCAAAGTTCAGTCAATCTCTTCTGACCCTTCTTTTGGTCTAGCCCTTGTCCTTATCCTGCTAAGTCTTGTTTGAACAGTTATCCTTCTAGGCCAGTTTAGGAGAATCCCTGTCACCTTTATTTTTTTTTTTCTGCCCCTCACTCTTGCATCTAATCAAGTTCCTCTTAGTAATTTTCCATCTACTGATGCTTTCATGCTGTCATTCTGTACACATCCCCAACTATCCTTGTGGTATTCAGTGTTGTGTGTCTTCTATATTGAAGTCTCTCTCCTCCACAGCAGTAGCTCAAATAACCAGTCTTGCTGTTTTTTGTTTTTCACAAGTGTCCAGTGCAATTTCTCTTTACACCACTTATTTGGCTTTACACAATTTATTTTATTTTTTTCTTTTTTAATCCACACAGATAAACTACCCTAGAATAACTTATTTTAAATCTCTATTAATTTTAAGCTTTGAAGAGATTAATAAAATTGTTCCAGAATAAAGTTTAAGCAGGAAAATATTGTTTCATGGTCCAGCTAGATAGAATGAAGGGGTCTATCAGTTACTCTTTCTCACTAATCTGGAAGAACATAGGGGAGAATGTGACATAACAGGAGTCTTTCAAGAGAGAGAAGGAAGACCGTATGAAATAGAGCAGATGGACACAGTGACTTAAAGTAGTAGAACATTTCACATTGTTCTCTAAGATGGCCCCTAAAGAAATGTCGCAGTTACCCGGATTCAAGCATGATTATCATTTGCAATTGGTTTTAACTATAAAATAAAATATTTTATTAATTCACCACAATGGAAGAAATAAATTCAAAATTATTGATAAACTTTATTTTTAAATTGCTATGGCATAGTTTTCAAATAAGCTGAATATCTTGTATACCATGTTAAAGATAAAAAATCTTTTAAATTGTTTGCTTTAAAATAAATTTCTTAATCCTTTCTATGTTTTCTATTCTTAGTTCTTCATTAAGATATTTACCTTTTCTCTCTGTTTAGTTCTTTTTACTTTATAACTTTTCTCCTCAGTGCACCTGACTCTCTAGTTCCTTTTGTTAAACAAAACTTCAAACCACAAAAGAAGCTGCTGAAATGCAAATGGATAAAATGTTTCGGGCAGGTGTTTTTACTTATCCTTCTAGCTGAATTGAACAGCTAAGAAGGGGAAAATAAATACCATCTTGTATCCTGGATACAGTAATGTTATGTAACATGTAATGTTATTTGTAAATTGAAAGAAATTGCCTAGCTATTTATGTAGTAAGTCCTTTTGAAATTGTGGTAATTTTGAAATATGAGATATTTCACTAACCAATACTTCATTACATAAGGCATATTTACTACAGTATATCTAAATAAGTTGTCACAAATGTATCTATGTAGTCATACTTATCCTCATGAGATAATAATCATTACTGAAAATGTTTACATTAGTATTGCTGTCTAATTTCTCTATAATTAGGTGTCAATCTTCAGAACATTACACTAAAGAACTTGATATATGTGAGGATATGGTTAAAATATTAGAAGTGTTTTATTTTTAAAATTGTGAATTTGCATAATGTCAAAACTCATAAAAACAAATCAAGATCAACTTCTATAATTAAAATTATTAAGAATGTGGACAAAGCTGTCCTATAGTATATTTCTTCACATACTATTATCTTCTCCCTTCTGTCATCACATGTTGACCTCTTTGGTTGACTTTTTGTCTATTCTCACTACAAACACAGTACACTCTTTGAACAGTCATGGGTCTCCATATCTATCCTTCCTTTATTTCTTTTGTAGTCACTTTTATTTGTCTTATTGACCTAATTTAGCATTCAATTAATCATTACTCCAGAACTTCAATCTCTGCCTCAGGCTTCCCCTTTCAGTTTTGATATTGTATATTTCCTTTCATTCTTGACATTTCTTCTCAGAAGTTTTACAAACATCTTAACATATTCAAAACTAAATGTTTTGATATATTGTTTTCTGAAAATCCTCTTCCTTTTCTATGTTTCCTGTCTCAGTTAAAAAAAAAAAGACATTAACTATTGGTGGGTATGTAGTGGATGGATACACCATAAATATCTGTTGAGGGGATGAATTAATGCGTGTGACCTGATTCTTAATATATCCAAAAGCTGATCGACTTGAAATCATTCCTAAAGAAAATGGTTTTATCGTTGTTAGGTAAGAGGAAAAAAATATATTTTCTAGAGTCAGGCTGCATGTTTGCCATGTAAGAAAGACAAAGGTTGGTTTTAGTTTCTATTTTTCCACATAAAGTAAACTCCTATGAGATACATCATTTAAAATGTTGAAGAACGTTTATACTCTTTCTATATGGTTTAATGCTTGTGTCTAAATCTTCTGGTTGTAGCATAAAATGTTAGGGAATGTTGCATGTTAGAAAACATTGATGAGAAATGGTTTCCTATTAAAGCCTAGTGGAAAGTTTATAGGTTTTAAAATCAGATTAATCTTGCTTTGAATTTGTATTCACATTAGTAGTTATGAACCAGTGTGAACTAGTAACTATGCTTGTAGACATCACTTTTCCTACTTCAAAGATTGAAATAATAGCTTCTATCTTATAGCTTAATTGGGAGATACCACAAATTTCAGTAAACAATTTTATAATTTAAAATATTATAATATTACAATGAAATATAATAGCTGAGAGTACTTTTGGCAATGCAAATAGATGAACAACAACAACACAAATAATTTGAGGATAGAAAATCTCTGAGAATAACTGTCCGTTGCCATTAAAATCAGTTTCAAACTTTCTTTTGACTTTATATTTTGAGAGTTATTAATGTAAATTGTGACAATAATATACCACTTTCAAAAGGACACTGTTTATAAGAAGCACAACATAGAGTGAGCCAAAATAATTTTAAAACCTTCTTAAAAGTCAAAATGGAAAGTGGAAAAGCAGAGTGGCTCTCTACATGCAATGAAGGAGTGAGCAGCAGGGCCTTAGGTTTAAGATTTACTCATAGTGCATTGCAGCCTGCTCCTCCTTCAGAAAATTTCACCATGCAGACTGATTGAGAGGCATATAAAGCATTTATGCAAACTGCACAGGCCATCCGAACATATCACGCCAGTGTCACTACACCCCTGCTGTTATGCTTATGAAAAGAAAAGAGACTCCAATGGACTGACTTACACAAAGGTTCTCTGTTAATAAAAAAAAAAAGGAAAAGAAAAGAAGAAGCCATTTTAAATTTTCTTTTGAGTTTTTAATTGTTTTTGCTTTTGTTTTAATTTTATCCATGTCTCTTTCTCTCTCTCTCTTTCCTTTCTCTTACCCTCTCTGTAGACTCCATATCTCTATGATCATTTTTGATGCAAAGGATTTTAAAAACAGACTACATTTCAAAACTGTCATGACCAGAAATATTATCCAGGAGAACGGAGTGAGAGATTTGCTTTGTAACAAAATAAAGCCCTGTGGGCAGTGCCAGGCATGTAACCAATTATTTATCCACTTGTTCATATACCTTTTGTTATATAAATATTTTTCACATCCTTAATATCTTTAAGGCTCACAAAGATGCTTTCAGCATATCATCAAATATCTGTTCCATTAAAAAAAGAAGTGATAGCTCTTACATTAGGGACATTGCAGTCTCCATCACTGTACAGAAACGACTTTGCAGTACAAAAAGGGAAAAGCAAAGATTTACACCAATTATTATGCCTTGAGTATACTAAATTTTAGGACAATTTGGAGGGTACATGTGGTGAGCATATCTGAAGTTTCACATTTTAGCCATGTGTGCTGTAATCTGAGCAAAAGGCCCTTTACTTACACTCCTGGAGAAAAAATCTTGCAACTAAAGGAACAGGGAAAACAAGAAAGTATCCATCTATCTGTATCTTCAATCAATATAAGTGATTCATCTAAATCTTGTTGACACACAAACGTTTTTTAAATCTAGGTATCTAAAATCTGTACTTGTTCGTACAGGGTAGGTCTGAGATACATTTAGGTCAATATTTTTATGTACATGTTTTCTCTCACAGATTCTCTCCCACCCTTTCTCTCTCTTCCCCCCATATTCCCCACCCACAATGGATGTGAGCACGTGCACGCGCGGGCACACACACACACACACACAGGCACGCAGTCACAGAAAGATATTGGACATGCCAGCAAAATCTCATCTAGTACTAATGACTACAAGAGAGATTAAGCTTTAAAAGTGTAACTATGAGATCTTCAAAGAGTCCTGCATAGATTGGGCCCTGCTTCTCATATTCTACTCTGGTCATTTATTTTAATAGATTTGGGACTTACAAAAATAATAATGACATCAGTGGAGCACTTCTCAACAGTTTAATAGAATCACATTTCTCCATTTCACTTTTTTTTTTTAGCAAATAATTTAGACCTCATACCTATTTCTTGGGTTTTACCTGTTATTCATCCTAGAATATGCAAATAATTCTTTCTCCAAAAGCAGAGTTTCTGATTATGCTGCATTGCCAATGGCAAAATGAAAAGAAAGGGCTAAAGAAGTTAAAAGGAATTTTAACTAATTCTGAAACTTTTTCTCAGGTTGAGGTTTTTCAGTTTTCTCAAATTATTGAGATAGCTTAATTCTTTTCTCATGAGAGAAGTGATTCAGGGAAGAATATCCTTAAAGAACTGAACTTGGGATCAAAAAGTCTGGTAATGAGTACCTTTCCTAGGTTTTGACTCCAGGTTATGGGCTGCTATAAAGCTTTAAAAATTCAGTAAAGAGAAATGCCAAACTCAAGATTTTCAAAGTATCTACTCCATTGAATCTTTTTTTTTTACTTTTTTTTTCTTGTGATATAAATATACGTACTGTATAATTTGTCATTTAACCATTTTGAGGGTATAGTTCTGTGGTATTAAGTACATTTCCACTACTGTGCAGTTATCACTGGCAGCCATTTTCAGAACTTTATCTTCACAAAGTTAAACTCTGTACCTGTTGAAAAATAAAAACCCCATTCCATTCATCCAAGACCCTGGCAACAACCATTCTACTTTGTCTGTAAATAAATTTCACTCTTAGGTACCTTGTGTCAGTGAAGTTATACAATATTTGTTCTTTTGTGCCTGGCTTATTTCATTGAGCACTTATTTCACTTAGCATAAAGTCTTAAAGTTTCATCCATGTTTTCAAATTTTCTTTACCTTTAAGGCTGAATGGTATTCCATTGTATGTGTATACCCCATTTTATTTCTCCTGTCATCTGTTCATGGGTATTTATTTGATTGTTAACCTAATGTTGGAACTCTAAACTTGAAATCTTGCAAAATGTGTAGCACTCCGTTCTTCTACATGTGTTACGTGTGTACTGTATCAACTCTGATGCATTTCTAACATTTAAAGGTACAATTTTTGTAAAGACATGAGTAGATTACAACAAATTCCTAGCTACCTTACTTTGTAATAGGGATTATCAGAAACGTTATATACAAAGCAATATAATTCACATAGCAGCAAATAATATTTATTAAATAAAAACGTGCTTCTTAATATTATCAGGCAAATTAAATTGACTTATCTCTCTTCTGCAAGGTTTTTCACATTGCACCTACACTTACACACTGTATTCGGCTGTGTAAGTATTTCTAATAGATGATATGAGCTGCCTCATGAGTCAATCTAGGAGAAAAGAGCACAAGGGTAGATATAAGCTAGTCTAGTAATTTCAGACCAATCTAATAATTTGCTTAGTCTTTTTAAATGATACTTTCCCTTTAACCATAATAATCATATTGTTATTAACAATAAATAACAATATTAATATTAATAATTATGGATCTTATTGAAAGAAAAAATAAATGCTGGTGAGGTGCTGTATAGTAAAGGGAAGATTTACGCACTTTTAGTAGGAATTTAAATTAATTCAGCCTATACGTATAGCAGTTTGGAGATTTTTTTTAATTTTTAATTTTTGTAGGTACATACTAGGTGTATATATTTATGTGATGTATGGGATATTTTGATACAGGCCTATAGTGTATAATGATCACATCAGGGTAAATGAGTTACCCATCCCCTAAAGCATTTATTGTTTGTATTTCTGTTGGCATGTAGGAAGACTACTGATTTTTGTATGTTGATCTTGTATTCTATAACTTAACTGAATTTGTTTAATTCGTTCTAATAGTTTTTTGGCGGAGTTTTTAGCATTTTCCTAATATAAGGTTATATCATCTACAAATAAAAAATAATTTGACTTTTTTTCTTTTAAATTTGGTTGGTTTTATTTCTTTCATCTGATTTCTTTGACCAAAACTACTTATATAATATTAAATAACAGTGATGAAAGTTGACATCCTTGTCACGTTCCTGATATTAGAGGAAAGGGTTTTAGCTTTACCCCATTCAATTTACTAGTTATGGGTCTGTCATATGTGATTTTTTTTACATTCAGTTATGTTCCTTCTATACTCAGTCTTTTTGCAGGTTTTTATCATGTAAGTGTTGAATTTTGTCAAATGCTTTTCAGCATCAATTTAAATCATCATGTGGTTTTGGTCCTTCATTCTGTTGATATGATATACCATATTGATTGATTGATGTATGTTGGACTATCTGTGTATCCCTGTGATAAATCCCATTTGGTCATGATGAATGATATTTTAATGTGCTCTTGAATTTAGTTTGCTAGTATTTTGTTGAAGGTGTTTGCATCAATGTTTATCAGAGATATTGGCCTATAGTTTTCTCTTTTTGTTGGTGTGTTTTTGTCTTGTTTAGTATCAGGGTAATGCTGGCCTTGTAGAATTAGTTTGGAAGTACTTCCTCTGCTTCTCTTTTTTGGAGTAGTTTGAGTGGGTTTAGTGTTAGTTCTTACTTAAATGTTGGATAAAATTCAACAGTAAAACCATTGGGGCCTGGGCTTTACTGAGAGACTTTTTACTACAGCTTCAATCACATGTTACTATCTGTTCAGATTACAAATTTCCTCATGGCTCTATATTGTTAGGTTGTATGTGTCTATGAATGTATAGATTTCTCCCAGATTTTCCAATTTTGTGGTGCTTAGTTGCTTATAATATCCTCTAATGAGCCTTAAAATTTCTGTAATATTGTTTGTAATGTCTACTTTTTTATCTCTGATTTTATTGATTTGAATCTTTTTCTCAGTGTAGCTAAAGGTTTGTCCATTTTGTTTATATATTAAAAACACCATTTTTTAATTTTGTTCATCTTTTGTACTGTTTTTGTTTTCTTTATTTCAATTTCATTTATTTTTGTTTAGGTCTTTATTATTTATTTTATTTTGCTACTTTGGAGTTTTTGCTCTTGCTTCTCTAGTTCTTTAAGACATATCAGTAGGTTGTTTATTTGAAATCTTTTTATTTTGTTTGTCGATGTAGGCATTTGTAGCTATAAACTTTACTCTCGGTACTGCTTTTGCCATATCCCATATGTTTTGATATGTTTCATTATCATTTGTTTCAAAAATTTTTTCAATTTCCTTCTCAGTCTCTTAATTGACCCACTGGTCATTTTGGAGTAGAGTGTTTGATTTCCATATATTTGAGCAGTTTTCAAAATTCCTCTTGTTTTGATTTCTAGTTTTATTCCATTGCTGTCAGAGAATATACTTGATATCATTTTAATTGTCTTGAATATTTTCAGATTTGTTTTGTGGTTTAACATACAATCTATTCAAGAGGATGACTCATATGCTAAGGAGAATAATGTGTATTCTGCAGGCATTTGATAAAATGTTCTGTAAATATCCATTAGGTCCATTTGGTCTTTATTGCAGGTTCAATCTGATGTTTTCTTGTCTATTTTTTTATCTGGATGATATATCTAGTACTGAAAGGGGGAAGTTGAAGTCTTCAGCTATTATTGTAGTGTGGTCTGTCTCTCTCTTTAACCCTAATACCATTTGTTTTACATATCTGGGTGCTCCAGTGATGGGTGCACATACATTTACAATTATCATATCCTCTTAATAAATTGATCATTTTGTCATTGCACAATAACTTTCTTTGACTCTTTTTATGCCTTTTTGTCTTGAAATCGATTTTGTCTCATATGGCTATGCATTTCTCATCTTTCATGGTTTTTAATTTGCATGGAATATCTATTTTTCACATTATTTTCAGGCTATGTGTATTTTTAGGAGAAGTATGTTTCTTGTAGGAAACCGACTGTTGGGTCCTGTTCTTTTTTCCATTCAGCCATTCTATGTCTTTTGATTGAAGAAAATAATCTTATTTACATTAAGTGTTATTATTGACAAATAAAGGCTTACTCCTGCCATTTTTTTCTGATTGCTGGTGGTCTCTTCTTTCTATTATTCCCTCCTGTTTTCTTTTTAGTGAAAGTGATTCTCTCCGGTGATATGTTTTAATTTCTTGCTTTTTATTTTCTGAATATGCATTACATATTTTTAGATTTACCATTTCCATGAGGCTTGCAAATTCTTTCTAATAACCCATTATTTTAAACTAATGACAACTTAATACTGATTGCATAAGCAAACAATCTAACAAGCAAAAGGAAAACAAATAAAAACTCTAAAATTGAACTTTGTCTCCCCACTTTTTAACTTTTTGTTGTTTCTATTTATTCTTGAGGTATCTCTTGAAACCTTGTCGTAGTTATTTTTGACTGGTTCATCCTTTCATCTTTCTACTTAGGATATGAGTAGTTTACACAACAGTTACAGTGTTATAATATTCTGTGTTTATCTGTGTATTTACTATGGCCAGTGAGTTTTGAACCTTTAGATGATTTTTTTATTACTTCTTAATGTCCTCTTCTTTCAGCTTACTTTAGCATTTACTGTAGAACAGTTCTGGATTTGATGAAATCCCTTCGTTTTTGTCTGGGAAAGTCTTTATTTCTCCTTCATATTTGAAGAATATTTTTGCTGGACATACTATTCTAGGGTAAGAGTTTGTTAGTTAGTTTGTTTGTCTTTCAGTACCTTAAATATGTGCTCTCTCCTGGCCTGTAAGATTTCCAGTGAAAAGTCTTCTGCCAGATGTATTGGAGCTCCTTTTTATGTTATTTGTTTCTTTTCTCTTGCTGTTTTCAGGATCCTTTATTTATCCTTGATCTTGGGGAGTTTGTTTATTAAATTCCTTGAGGTAGTCTTTTGGTTAAATCTGCTTGGTGTTACATAACCTTCTTGTACTTGAATGTTGAACTTTCTATAGGTATAGGAAATTCTCTCCTATTTTCCTCTTGAATAAGCTTTCTACCCCTATATTTTTCTCTGCCTCCTCTTTAAGGCCAGTAACTCTTAGATTTGCATTTTTTAGACTCCATTCTAGTTTTTGTAGGTATGATTCATTCTTATTTCTTTTGTCTCTTCTGACTGCATATTTTCAAATGGCTGTTTTCAAGTTCTCTAATTCTTTCTTCTGCTTGATCAATTTTTTTTTTATACTTTTTATTGCATGTTAGGTTTGGGGGTACATGTGAAGAACATGCAAGATTGTTACATAGGTACACGCATGGCAGTGTGATTTGCTGCCTTCCTCCTTGATCAATTCTTATATTAAGATAACTTCAGTCTTCATAGTTGAACTGAATTTCTCAATTTCAGAATTTCTGCTTTATTTTAAAAAATTACTTCAATCTCATTTTTAAATTGATCTGAAAGGATTCTGAATCTCTTCTTTGTTATCTAAGGTTTCCCTGATTTTCCTCAAAATATTTATTTTGATTTTTATGTCTGAAAGGTAACATATTTCTGTCTCTCCAGCATTGGCACATGTTTCCTTAGTTAGCTCATTTCATGCAGTCATGTTTTCCTAGTTGGTCTTTCTTTAGGCTTATGTATATTCATCAATGTCTGGGCATCAAAAAGTTAAGTGTTTATTGTAGTCTTCACATTCTTGGTTTGTTCTTACCTGCCCTTCTTAGGAAGAGTTTCCAGTATTTGAAGGAACTTGAGTGTTGTGATCTAAGTTTTTGGTACTTGCAGCTGTATTTGCATTAAGGGGTACCCAAAGTTTGGCAATGCTGTGGTTCTTGTAGGCTCATAGAGGTATTGCCTTGGTCGTCTTGGATAAGGTCTAGAAAGATTCTCTGGATTATCAGTCTGAGACACTTTTTCCCTTCCCTTATTTTCTCCAAAACAAAAGGAGTCTCTCCCTCATTCTTTGCTGCCTCGAGCTGAGGGAGGATTGACACAAACACCCCCATGGCTACCACCACTAGGATTGTGCTGGGTCATACCTGAGGCCAGCATAGCACTGGGCTTGCCCAAGACCCACTGTGACCAATATTTGGTTTCAGACTGCATTCACTAGGTATCTACAGTAAGCTGATGGTAAAGCCATCCAATCTTGTATCCTTCCCTGCAGGGTAGTGGGTTCCCTCAGACCATGAGTAGGTTCAGAGATGCTCTTTGGGACCCAGGACCTAGAGTCAGAAACCTTAGAAATCTATGGTTCTCTATCCTACCGTGGCTAAGCTGCCACCCAAACCAGAAGACAAAGTTCTTCCCACCTTCCTTTCTTTTCCTCAGACAGAAGAGTCTCTCCCTGTGTCTACCACCACCACCACAGGCCCATGGGGAGTATTGCTAGAGTACCACTAATGTTCACTTAAAGGCCAAGCGTTCTTGATTCAGCTTGTGGTGAATGCAGCCAGGACTGGGATTCATTCTTTAGTGCAGTGGGCTCACCTCTGGCCCAGGATTTATATAGATATGCTAAGAGCCAAGGCCCGGAATCGGGGGCCCCAAAGCCTGCTTGGTGTTCTTCTCCATTGTGCCCAAACTGGTACCTAAGTTGCAAGACAATATCTCCTTTATTCTGGCCTCTCCTCTTCTTAAGCACAAAGAAGTTTTCTTTATAGTAACTAAAGCTGTGAATATGCTGGGTCACACCTGAAGCCAGCACATCTCAGAGTCTCACCCAAGGCCCCCCAGTGTGTACGACCTGGTGACTGCTGCTATTATTCAGGGCCCAAGGGCTCTTCAGTCAGTAGGTGATGTATTCTGCCAGGACTGGGTACTTCCCTTCAAGGAAGCAGATTCCCTTCTGACTCAGAATGTGGCTAGAAATGTGCTCTTTGAGATAGGTACCGCAATGGGAGCCTTTTTACTCTGCCTGTGTCTTATCTTCCTGCAGCTGGTATCCAAGTTGCAGGAGGAAGTCCTCTTCACTCTTTCCTCTGCTCTTCTCAAGAGGAAGGAAGGGGTCCTATTTGGAGTTGCAAGTTCTGCTGCCTGATATTGGGAAGGGAGTGATGCAAGCATTCCCTTAGCCACCCCAGCAGGTGTCTCAGGAGGTTCCATGCCCCCAAGTCTTCTGGCTCTGAGTCCAGCTTAGCAGTAGGACTTGCCTACAGTTGTAGTCCCTGTGGACTTCACTGTCTTTCAATTTTATTTAGGCCCCAAATCACTTTAGCTGGCAGTGGAGAGGCTTGACAAAACTCAAGTTCTGATGGCTGGGATAGTGATTACCCTCTGGCTAGGGCTTGTCCAAACAATCCCTCCACAGGTATCAGCTGAGTTCTGCCTGGTGTTGGCAGCAGTGTTCTGATACAAAGAACCAAAATTGCTGCAGCTTTCCTCCATGTGGCTGCTGCTGGGAGATGGGGGAGGGGTGGTGTCAGCAATTCAAGACTGTCTTTTCTACCTTCTTTAGTGCTTCTTTCAGGGACATGAAACCAGGTACTGTGATCCCTCACCTGACTTCTGGTTGGTATGAATGCATGAAGATACTTTTTTGTATAGATAGTTGTCAAATTTTGTGTTTCTGTGGGGAAGATGATTACTGGGGGCTTCTATTTGGGCATCTTGCTCTGCCTTCTTGTGGGGGTTTCTCAAAGAACTGAAAAAAAAAAAAAAACCCAACAACCATTAAACCCAGCAGTCCCACTAATGGGTATATAACCAAAGAAAAATAAATTATTCTATCAAAAATATGCATGCACTCATATGTTTATAACAGCACTATTTCCAATAGCAAAGATGGAATCAACCTAGATGTTCATCAACAGTGGATTGGATACAGAAAATGTGGTACATATTTGCCATGGAATACCATGCAATTGATAGAAATAATGAAATCGAGTCCTTGGCAAAAACATGGATGCAGCTGGAAGTCATTATCCTAGGCAACTTAAAGCAGGAACAGAAAATCCAATACCACATGTTCTCACTCATAAGTGGGAGATAAACATTGGGTATATAGAAACATAAAGATGGGAACAAGAGACACTGGGAACTATTACAGGGGACAAAGTAGGAGGGAGACAATGGCTGAAAAAGTATGTTTTGGGTACTATGCTTACTTCCTGGGTGACCAGATTGTTTGTACCCTAACCTCAGCATCATGCAAGATACCTAGGTAAGAAACCTGCACATATACTCTCTGAATCTAAAATAAAAGTTGAAATTATGTTTAGAATCACGGAAAAATAAATAAAATATAAAGGGTATTCTCCTTTGATTCAAACTGTATATTTGTATTTGTCTCTTTTCTGCTTTCTCCTTTCCAGATGTTGACAGAGTACAAAACAGCTAAAGCAATTCTGATGGCAGTGGGGAAGAAAGGCTTTGTAGCTGCCTTTCCTGCCAACTTTACAGGAGATGTGTTGGATCTAAGGTCTGTCACTGGTCAAATTGTGATCTATTTCTCATCTCAGTCAGGAACAAAAAGTCCACCATATGGATTTCTATGACAGGGTCATTACTACATTGACCCTTTACCAAGGTTTCCTGGTGACACTCAGCTAACTTCGCAGCATTCTTTAGGAGCATTCAATAACTTATTGATCCTTTCCTTACCCCACTATTTTAACCTAACCATACTATATTGCTGATTTTTCTCTGACAGAATTTTCTTTAGTGATTCAAATAGAAAGTTAGGCAAAGGAATCCAATCAACCTATTTATCAATCTTTAGCCCAGATATCTCAATTATCTTAGGATATTGAGGTACATACTGCTCTTTATTTGTTCATCCAAATTATTTGACTCTTCCATCCGACAACTATCTGCTTGGAAGAAAGGTAAGGTTTTTATTTCAGAAAATCATATAGTATTATCAAAAATTATCCCCAGTACAATTTAAAGTAAGTTATATTAATATTAATAGACTATTCAAATAAGCATAAAGATAAGTGTACACCAGACCAGGGAGCAACATGGAAACAAATCTGCACGATGACATATTTGCAAATTTTAAGAATAATGTTTATCTGACTCAATTAAGACTGTAACTTTGAAATTTTAAAAGCAAATTGCTACAGTTTGTGTTTAAAGATATTTTAATGACAGGAATGAATTACAGAAATAAAGTATTCTAATGTTCATATTTTTCAAGAATCTAAACAAAGCACATAGTCCTTTTTATAAATTGCTATTGGTAACTAGAAAGTAAACATCCTGTATCTTAAAAATAAATAAAACAAAATAAGGCAAATCATGATACATTTTGGCACCTAAAATGCTACTGACATTTATTTATTTTTTGGGGGGGTGGTTCAGTTTTATTACTCTTGTTTCTATATGCTTTATTTCATTATAAATCTGTATAATAGTTATTCAAGTAAAATTAACATAACATAAAATTAACCACTTTAAATTGTACAGTTCAGTAGAATTTAGAACATTCACAAGGTTGTGAAAGAACCACCTCTATCATATTCCAAAACATGTTTATCACCTCAAAATAAAACTTCATAGTTGTTAAGCAGTTGTTCCCCAGTTCTACCTAATCTAGCCCTTATCAACAACCAATCTTCCATTGGTTTCTATGGATTTATCTCTTGAATAATCCATATACAATGAATCATTTGAATTTTTGATCTGGCTTAAGCATAAAGTTTTCAAAGCTTATCTACTTAGCATTTCAAAGTTTATCACTTAGCATTAGGTTTTTGAGGTTTATCTGCATTGTAGCAAAGATCAATACTCCCTTCATTTTATGGCTGAATAGTATTCCATTGTATGATAGACTACATTTTGTTTATCCATTATCACTTAATAGACTTTTGAGTTATTTCATCCTTTATTTTTTATTTATTTATTTTTTTGGCTACTGTAAATAAGATTACTGTGAACATTCGTGAAGTCTTTGTTTTCAGTTCATTAGAGTATATACCTAGCAGGAGAATTGTTTGGGCCACATGGTAATAAAATTAAACATTTTAAGGAGCCAAAAGGCTGTTTCCTATTATAGCAGCACCATTTAACATTCCTACCAACAACATATGAAAGATTCACTTTCTAGACAACCTTGTCATCACTTGTTATTTTCTTCATTATTATTATTATACTTAACCTAATAGGTGTGAAGTGGCATTTTAGTGTGATACAGATTCCCATTTTTCATAAACAATGATATTAAGCATCTTTTAATGTGCATACATTTTCCTTGAAGAACTTTCTATTCAAGTACCATGCTCATTTTTATATTTGGGTTGTTTGCCTTTTTGTTGTTGAGTTGTAAGGATTATTTATATTTTCTGGATATTAAACTTATCAGATATATAACTTGCAAATATTTTCTCCCATATTTACTTATGTAACCTAAGAATTAATATTTGGATGGATCTAACACTCCTCTGAGGATAAAAGCCAACATTATCCAACTAGGCTCCAGTATAAATGAGCTTTAAGTTCTCAAATGTAATGAAGTACATTAGAAAAATAGGAGAAAACCCCATAACCATACATTTTAAATGACACTTGACTTAATGCACAATCATTAAAAATAACAAAAGATAATCATTTTTCAAAATCTTTCTCATCAGATAAAATCTTTCTGTAATTCAAGCTGAGATTACTTGTTTTATTTGAATTATCAATTGCAGGCACCGCAAGTGAAATCCGAAATGTATATAACATATAGATAACTGGCAATCACCTTGAATTTTTCAAGTCAGATAACTATTTTTTTTATTTGATGGCATTATTACTTAATTGTTCTGAGACGTATGCCCTTAAACCAAATTTATTTTAATGAAATAAAATTGTATCTTTTTCTTTTTGCTTTTGTTCAACACTTAATGTTTAAAGAATGTTCTAAGCTACTTGTGTAACCCATCTTCTAATTCATTTGTTAAAATTAATTTTATAATGATATGCTCTACTCTGTACTCAGAGGCAGCTATAATGAACATTTGCCTTATATAATCTTAAAAAGAAAGAGCTTCAAGCATATTGCTAATGGGATAACATTCCTATTATCACAGATGAGCAATATCAAATTAAAGAAGTCTTTCATTACAGACTAAGAACAAAACAAAACAAAACACAAACAAAACACATTCCCTTGCGGATTTTTTTAAAGAAAGAATATGCCAGCCTTCAAATGTGTATGGTATTATCCCAGTTTTGCACTTTTCAGGAAAAAAAAAGTCTAAAAGGCTACAAAATTTATTTTTTCTATAAGTGAAGTTGTGTAGTAGATAGAATTTATTTCATTTGAAATAAATGCAGATTAAAGAAGATATGTGGTAATTCAAAACATAAAATTATTATGTGTTAGCTTGTCTTATTAAAACATACTGCTATAAATTAAAAATCTCCTCTGTGTTCCAAATTCATTCAATAAATACTTAATGTCTGCTGAAATTATTAAGTTATTCTCCTCCTAAGTATTTTAAATCATTAACCAACACCTGTCTGGTGACTTGAGTAGACACTGATGATACTATATCTTATGGTGGAATATCTAGGGTATGCCGAGGTGTAACAACTATTGATTTTTTGAACCTGGGAAGTGCTGCAAAATACACATTTACAAGTCCTACTTGCAATCCCAAACCTGGGGCAGTGATGTGTTAGCAAATAGTTTAAATTAGAAAAAGTCAAAGGAAAAAAAACGTGACTTGGATGGCAGGTCATTAGGCAATCCTAGATAGGATATAAAAATAAATACAAAATGAATATATACATTATTTTATTTATTTACAAATTCATCTGTTTTAGAAATACTTCTATGTGGTAACTTATTCAATAATCTTAGTTCCCACAAGTGAGTCGAAAGATGGGAGTTTGTAATTTGCAAATCAATTTGTTGATATTTTTCAGCTCTTCAAAAGTGGCTGATCCTTGTAGATACAGTTTTCCCAACAGCCTTCTCAGGTAAAGGGTATTATTTTTAGATACACTTTGTGCATTAGGCTTAGATGATTATTTCAGTGACCTCATTGCTACCCAGTGACATTTTCAGATAATCTTCTGCTCTCTTTTTCCAATAACTTTGTTCAAGTGAGATTCTTAAATGATTTCTATTATCTTCTACTCTTTCATGATGTCAATCATCGACACTCCTTCATTAATTGAGGATATTAGAATATGATGCCATTTCTATTTCTCCATTCCTATCTCTGTTATCTTTTGCTGATTTTGCTCTAGTTTCTGGTTTCTCCATCTGCAATAAGGGATTGCAGATGACAATTTTTGGCTTTCAATTTATGTTGAAGATTGAGGCATTTGGGGCCTTGTTGACTGGTGTGCTATGTGGTGGTCTGGTCAGAAATGATATTCCCCTTTTTTTATAAAGAGATACTAATATTTCATACCTTTTCATTGAGGCCTTTCTGTTTTAGGCTAACAGTCCCTCATTTGTTTGGGCTTCATTTGTTTAGCTACCAATATAGTAGCAATCAAGTAGAGAAAAAAATCAGAAGTCCCAGCTTTCAACATGCAATTTTTATTTAATCTTTTAAGTGTCGCATCTAACCTGGGCTCTCTGAGCCTTCTTATTCAAGAAATTATCTGGATTTGTCTTTCTGGAACCTGCTCCAAGTTTACTTACAGAGGATGGGAAGCTTTAAGTATGTGTTTTCACAGGTTGCAAGAGAGAAATCAGCATTATAATTATTTGACATTTCAGGGTTTTTTTTTTTTTTGAGACAAGTATCTCACTCTGTCTCCCAGGCTGGAGTGCAGTGGTGCTAACTTGGCTCACTGCAACCTCCACCTCCCAGGTTTAAGTGAGTCTCCTACCTCAGCCTCCCAAGTAGCTTGGACTATAGGCACATGCCACCATGCCTGGCTAATTTTTGTAATTTTTGTAGAGACGGGGTTTCTCTATATTGGCCAGGCTGGTCTTGAACTCCTGACCTCAGGTGATCCAACTGCCTCAGCCTCCCAAAGTGCTGGGATTACAGGCGTGAGCCACTGCACTGGACCACATTTAGATTTTTATTAAAATCTCTATTTTAGCCTGATGGGTCATCTCCATTTTCTATGACAATTGGTGACTTCAGCCTCTTCTGGGGTCTATGGAGTGAGTTTACACACTTCTTATATCAGTACAGAATTGATGTTTTACCTCCTCTGTTCTTCTAATCAGTAACTACTTCTTGGCTTTTCTTCTCTGAAATGTTTTCTGTTGCCATTACCCATGCCCCTTTTTGTTCATGTATGTTGACAGAAATTTTATTCATTCATTATTTAGTAAGTGCACACTGGGAAATGAGAATGATATTTGTGAGCAGTCTGACATATTTGAGAATCTACTATGATTGGTTTGCCAATCAATCAATAAATATTTTATTTGAGAAAATATAATAGCTTTATACTTTCCAGTATATTATGTTTATCAATGGAAAAGTCTAATTATGAACAATTTATGAAAATATTGATATATTTATAATACCATCATTAATGGACATTTTATCTTGTTAGTAATTCTTACAATATTTAATATACAATTTAATTATATGTAAATTTTCAGCCTTTTTGCTGTTGGTTGAGAATTTTTCTAAAAATCAAGTGCATTTATTTTAATATCATTTTTCAGCTTCAAAAATAAAATGTTTTCTATGAAACTGGAGGTATTTTAATTCCATAAAATATGATAAAGTTTATTTTTTCACCAGTTATTTTATATTCACACTTTTGTTGACAATAGGAATAATAGTTTCAAATTATTTAAAAGCACATTACAAATACAAAGTGACATTTTAACCCCATGAGGAGAAAAAAAAAGACAGTTTTGCTTTGAATTACATTAATGAATAAATATTATTCAATTTATCACTGACATAGTTAATATAACTGGTAACTTAAAATATGACTAGTTAAGGATTCATTTATTACTCTAAAGCATGACTTAGCTCTTATACTTTAAGATATCCTCTATCAAATTAAGCATTAAGTCATATACCCGTTAATTCCAGATTCTAAAGATGCCACTTGTACTGAAAAGAAAATAAAACTTTATTATCCTGATCATGATTTTATCATTCAATAAAATAAGCAACATCTGAAACCCAAGGCTACTTGCATATTTTACAAAGGGTCATATGAAGTACATTTTATTTATTCAAACAATCCCTATGTTATTCTCTTACCACACACTTCTCATTAAAATAATTTAAATGTACAGTGTACTACATAAAATATATTAAGATAATCTCATTAAATATTTATACAACAAGAAAGTAAAATGTTCTAAATATATGTTCTTAAGGATTATATCTCTGTGTTTTTGTTCTCAGACTACCTCAACATTTAGCTCTAGGATCTATAATTTTACAGCCAGAAGCCAACCTTGGCAATGAATCAGGTTTAAAATCCAGAAATCTTGAAAACAATTCCAAATGACAGCTTCATCAGAAAGAAAAGATTGAGATATGGTTTTGCTACAGCCATGGGGAGCAAGAAAAATGCAAGTTCTTTAGCCCAGAAGACAGAGAAAGCAACATAGTTGCCATGGATTCTGTTAGTTTCCCTTAGGAAAAAATACCTACTTTAAGCTACCCTTTCTGATAAGTTTTTATGGGTAGAAGTACAAATAGACTATGCCCAAGAAAGGCCTGTGTAAAGTGACAGAAATTGAACTTATGTTACACTTAGGGCACTCTCATTCCTCACTTAGGACACTTCAAGTAAAAAACTGACAGATGAGAGCATGTCTTTATTAGGATATAAAAATCCAATGTAATGACACAAAAGAAACTCACAGTATTTTCCTTACTTCAAGGCAGAAATTTCTGAACACGAAAAGACAAAATTCTAGCTAAAACCTGGATTCTTAACTATTCTCAGAGACTCTAAAATGTGAGATAAATTTATTCTTTGCAGTGTCTAGCGCAATGATTCAAAGAGTTTCTAATAAAAGTTTAGGGAATGTAAAGTACATACCCATAATTATTAATAATCTCCCAATGTTAGTATAGATACTGATTGAATTTTTAATAATTTCAGGAAATTTAACAAAAGAATTGATGCTCACTGAAAAAAATAACTAGGCTAACTTTCCTCTTAGGTTATAATTACAAAAGACAACCAGAGAGCATATATCTTTGAGGTAATTTATTCCATAGATTTCATGAGCAATGTGTATGAGCAGGCAGGACAAATACTTAGCTGTGGGTACAGGGAAGGAGGAGAGGCTAGAGAGGACAGAGTTAGATACAGATACAGATATACAGATATACATGTATCAATATATTTTAGTCAAATAAAATATATTGAAAAGGTAAATTACTTTCTTGCATATTATTTAGACTTCTGCAGTGTGGTATTCAATAATTAGATAATAAAACTAACTCTATGTATGTATACACATGTACTTTTCCCAATTTCACAGATTATATTTAAGATTAGATAAACATATTAATGAGAAATTACTCTAATTTTTTGGTAATATACAGCTATGCAAATAAAAAGGTGACAGTTTTACATCCAGAGAATTTACTTATGAATGCATTATCTTTATTCAATTCCTATACATTTTTTTCTACATCTTTCTGTATATTTATTCATGCCTCTGGAGGACCCAGCTCCAGGCAAAAGGAAGTCAGGTTTTTCTATCCTTCATTAAGCTCCCTATTTCTCAGTATTTTTCCTAGATTTGGCTTAGTCTTGATTAGGTCTCTCACACATAGTGAGGAACTGCCTGCTTTCTCCATCTCTGAGGGAAAGGGGCATTTCTATCATCGTCGGGGAAAACCATTCACAACACAGAAGGCAAAATCCCTGGGAAAAGGCCAGAGTGACTTTCAAAAGACCATTTTATTTTGTTCCTATTTCAAACTATAGGAAAATTAAGATGCAATTTGTACTGGAAAAATAAATTTAGGCCGTATGACAACATTTAGAATATGACAGAATGATAAAACATTTTTGATGATCTTGGACATTTTAATGTTCAACACTTAGAAGCTGTGACTACATTGTTTCTTTCTATTGTATTGCTTTACTCAGTGATATGGAAAAGGAAAGTGAACAAAGAAAATAGCGTTACTGTAGGGCAGCACTTTCTGTGCTCAGAATTGCCATCAATGACACTAATTTTCCTAAAGGAGTACTTTTGTACACTAGTAATTTTTCTATACCAGTACTTAATGTGTGTAGAGGAAACACATTATAGAATTTGCAGAAGGCTCTAATTCTACATTATAAAATGTTCTCACTCATTAGTGGGAGTTGAACAATGAGAACACATGGACATGGGGTGGAGGCAGGGAAAGTCATACACTGAGGCCTGTCGGGGGGTGGCGGGTGGGGGCAGGGATATCATTGGGAGAAATGCCTAATATAGATCACAGGTTGATGGGTGCAGCAAATCACCATGGCTAGTGTATACCTAGGTAACAAACCTGCACATTCTGCACTTGTACGCCAGAACTCAAAGTACAATAAAAAAAATTTAACAAAATTCTCCCATAGGTTTATTCTGATTATTTGTAGTCTGAAAAAATGTTTGGAGGTAACATCGAGCATTTGGGGAGTAGGATGTATTTAATGGCTTCTGTGTCACATGACTATAGTAGCTGCCAATTGCTATGTTAGTCTAGATATTGCCATATTGATACTAAGACAGCAATTTGAATGGGATCTTATTGAAGTGATTTAGGGTTTGTTGAGAGTAGCCTCTAAATCTCAATGCACTTTTACATGATTGCCAATCTGAGGACTGGTCATGAAAACACACATTTTATATACTGCTACTGTCACTTTTTCTTTTGCCTTTCTCCTTGAATATGTGTTCTTGTGTCTTTTGGGGGCTCATCTCTGTATGTTTTCCTCATCTAACACACTTTAATCCAATGTCTGCACTAAAGATGTATATGGTTTACTAATATGAAGAATTTTTAAGCCTTTCATAGCATTCCTTCTCTGTGCTTCAATTGGGTTTAGAGTATATTTATTTCATATCACAGATATTATACAATCTTTGCATTGACCTAAGGTAAGGCTTTTTAGAAAATGTCCCTACCTAGTAATAAATTTAGCTTTAACATACCAGCCTTATGTAAGACATGCTCACCTAAGGACTGTGTTCTTTCTTCCATTTAATTCAGTGAGTTAAATGATTTCAGTCAGTTACTTTCTTTTTCCTCTGTTTGTTGATATCTGTGCCACTAAGAGTATTATCAGGGGAGATGGGAGATTCCATAGGATAGCAAAAGAAAGTTTAACAAAAGCACTATTTATCAAGTGGTGAAGAGAATTTATCAACTGATAAGGGAATGCGGAAGCAGGCAGGAACTAGCACCAGTGAGGTAGAGAGCTGTTCCTAACCTTAGGCTGAAGGGGCAATGGGAAGCAATAGTGTTATCAAATCCTTGGAAAAATTCTGACTGTAACCCCTCAGTGGGTTCTTGCCCACTGCTCAGATAGCACTAATTTATCAAGACAAGGGAATTACAATAGAGAAAGAGTTTAATACATGCAGAACCCCGTAAATTGGAGAGCAAACTTTAATTTTTACTCAAATCTGCCTCCCTGAATATTTGAAGGCTAGAGTGCTTTTTTTTTTCAGTTTTTTTTTTTTTTTTTTTTTTTCATCTTTTAAGTTCCTGTGCAGGTCTGTTACACAAGTAGGGGTAACACCAGCAGGGGTACATGTGCAGGTTTGTTGCTTAGGTAAACTTTTGTCATGAGGATTTATTGTACAGATTTTTTCATCACCCAGATGTTAAGCCTACTACCTACTCATTATTTTTCCTGATCCTCACCCCTCGCTTTCACCCTCCACCCTCCAGTAGGTCCCAGTGTGTGGGACCTCTATGTGTCCATGTGTTCTCATCATTTAGCTTCCACTTACACTTATAAGTAGGAACACGTGGTATTTGTTTCTCTGTTCCTGCATTAGTTTGCTAAGGACCTCCAGCCCCATCCAGGTCCCTGCAAAGGACATGATCTCATTCCTTTTTATGGCTGCATAGTATTCCATGGGGTGTGTGTGTGTGTGTGTGTGTGTGTGTGTGTGTATACATATATATATATCACATTTTCTTTATCCAATCTATCACTGATTGGGATTTAGGTTGATCCCATGTCTTTTCTATTGAGAATAGCCCTGCAGTGAACAAACACATGCATATGTCTTTATAATAGAATGACTTATATTGCTTTGGGTATATACCCGGTAATGGGATTGCTGAGTTGAACGGTATTTCTGTCTTTAGGTCATTGAGGAATTGCCACACTATCTTCTAGAATGGTTGAACTGATTTAGCCTAGGGTTTTAAAAATACAGTTTGGCAGGCAGGGGCTAGGAAATGGATAATGCTGATCAGTGGAGTTGGCAATGAAATCATTGGGAGCTGAAGCTGTTCTCTTGTGCTGAGTCAATTCCTGCATGGGGACCACAAGATCAGATGAGCCAGTTTCCTGGTCTAGGTGGTGCTGGTAACTTTTTGCATGCAGGGTCTGAAAAAGACCTCAAAAAGCAATCTCAGCGCTTACAATGATAATGCTATTCATAGGAGCAATGGGTGAAGTTAGGAGTCTTGTGGCCTCTGGGTTGAATGACTCCTAAGCCATAATTTCTAATCTTGTGACTAATCTGTTAGTTTTACAAAGGAGGTCTTGTCCCCAAGCAAGGAGGGGATTTGTTTCTGGGAGGGGCACTTATGACCTTTGTTTTAAAGTTAAACTATAAACTAAATTCCTTCCAGAGTTAGTTCAGTCTACACTTAGGAATGACCAAGGGAAGTTTGGAGATTGAAGGTGAGATGGAGTTTGTTAGGTTGACTCTCTCACTGTAGTTATTTTCTCACTGTTACACATTTTGCAAAGGTGGTGTCATAATTACGGAGGAGGAGTAACCCAAATGGAGCTTTGGCAATAAAGTCTTGGAAGTTAACTTGAGAAACATATTCAAGTTCTCTTACATTTGAAAAACTGTTGCTTTCCATTGGTTGAAGGTTAGAATCTGAGGGTAAAGAAACCCAGAACATGTTTTCTATGAATGTTGTCTCCTGTGACATAGATTAAGACAGCAAAAATGAGAATGTATATGGGAAGAAGAGGACATAAGTATTGAATAACCAACAAATGTTCAAATGTGAACCTCCAACAGACCCTTCTCTAAATTGCAGTCTTCTGTATTTTACAGTTTACTTGACGGATCCACTCAGATATGAAATAAGTGTGGTGTATGAAATTTTGAAATGATCCCCAAGATTTCCAGTCCCCAGTGTATATACTGTAGATAATTCTCTCCCCATGACTGTGTAGATAACTGCCAGCATAATAGAATGATTTCCCCCTTGATTAGGTTATGCCATGTTATCAAGGTGCTAGGATCCTCACTTCACGATTATGTTACTTTATAGAGAATTCCTTGGTAGATGACTAGGGGGAATCTCCAGCTGGCTTTGAACAAATAACTGTTATGTTATAGAGAGGAACACCTGCATGGAACAACAGCATGTGGCCTACAGGAGCTGCGAACAATCTCTGATTAATAGCAAGAAAGAAAGCATGAACTCATTTCTATAACTTCAAAGAATAGAATCCTGCCAACAACCTGGATGAACTTTTAAAAAGACACTGAGCTCCAGATAAGACCTCAGTGTGGTTGACTCCTTGATTTCTGCCCTGTGAGACCCTGAGCAGATTCCTACTAAGTCAAGTCCAGACTTCTCACTTGCCCAAACTGTGAGGTAACGAAATATTGATGTTCTGAGTTTTCAATAATTTTTTACAGAGCAATAAAAATGTAATACTATTTTAAACATTGAAATTAAACTCCTGACTCCTCTTACCCCTCAATCCACTCTACCTCCAATTTTCCTAAGGAAATGGTAGCTGCATATTTCAGCATGCTCAGATCGCAGATCTCAAAACCTTTATTGATCTTTTTGTTGTTGTTGTTGAGATGGAGTCTTGCTCTTTCACTCAGGCTGGAGTACAGTAGCATGATGTTGGCTCACTGAAACCTCCGCCTCCCGAGTTCACCCGGCTAATTTCTGTATTTTTAATAGAGAAGGGGTTTCACCATGTTGGCCAGGATGGTCTCTAATATCTTGACCTCGTGATCCACCCGCCTCGGCCTCCCAAAGTGCTGAGATTACCGGCATGAGCCACCCCGCCCAGCCTCTTTATATATCTTTAATTTTACTCCATATTTTCTATCTTAAACAAAGGTCACCTGTAAATTCCATTGGCTTTTTCTTCAGTATTTGTCCAGAATTTCAACATTTCTTACCTCTTCGACCCCGGAGTTAATACTTCTATCACTCTTTCTTTGAATTATTTTAATAACTTTCTTGCTGCTTTGACTGTTTTCATATCTGCCCCCTATGATTTTATTCTCTACAAAGTAGTCAGAATATTGCTGCTAAAAGTTAACTTAAAAACATCACTGGAGGCCTTACAATGGCTTTCAGTCTCTTTCGGGAAAGAAAACAATCATTTTAAATGTTCTGTAGCTATCAGAACAATTCAGAATCAGATTCCTGGACCAAGACTGGTTCAAAAACTGTTCTTTCCTGTCCATGCAATTTTCATAAAATATGGTTGCTATAGATCTTTTCTTCTCTATGTTTGTTTTGCTTATATTTATAAAAATTTGATTTTGTATGTTGACATATTTAAATGTTGTGTTTTCATTTTGTAAGTCTTCTGTGTTTGTTTTTAATTTGTGTTCGTAGTAAGTCCTTTTAATTGTATTTTACAAGTTTATGTTTAAGAAAAAAATGTATAATGAGAAACTTAACCTGTGTTTCACTACAATGTGAGAACCTCTCAAATTTTGTTTCCTACCTCTCTGTGTTTTGCTTACTCTGCTCAAGGCTCACTTGCTCCTGGTTGTTCCTCCCTCATCTCAAGTCCATCACCTGAAATGCCTTTGTCCCAGATCTGCTCAAGGCTTACCCTTTACCTTCAGTCCAGATGATACTCTAATTTCACCTCGCCAAATAACTTTTTAATTATTACTTCTTTTCCTTATTATTCTTTTAAAAAATAGCAGTTCCTTCCTATTGGCAATCCTTATTTCCTTTATCTAACTATATATTTTCCAAGAAACTGTAAGATATATTTATAGATATTATGTGTTTGAATGTGTGTGTGTGCATATATATATATATATACATATATATATGTGAATATCCCTTTGATACTATAATTACCACAAACATAGTGACTTAAAGTAATAGTTATTTTAATGTGTTAATATGCTAGTATATTATACCTTGGTCATGGACATTTTTGGTGGACCTTTGCATTGTATATTATATTATAATATATATGTATAAATAAGATCATTATTTATTTATTTTTCACCTAAAAGATTATGAGTTTATTATAACTAGAAAATTGTATTATAAGTGTATATGGCATTTTCTGGCATGTTTTGCTAATGTATAAAATTAAAGCAACCCGTAAAAATGATCAGAGATTTGATGAAAATTATTTCACCTATGTGTGTATATGTATGTATATAATCCAAGTAAAACTAATTACAAAAGCTTAAATGTAACTAAACTCAAACACACACATTTCTCTTGAGTTATCACTGTATATTGATTCTAAATATTTAATTTTACATACCTGTTTCATAATAAATAAGAGGTCGGCTAATAAGATAATATATTCTCAGATGTCTCATTATATTCAGATAATTAATTGGCTTCTAATTTTAAACCAATTATGCAAAAATAGTTTCATCTATGCTAACTAATTAATCTTAACTTCTATAATTATGCTAAAAATGAATAGCTACACAATAATTTCAAAGGCATAGGATAAGGTGTTCACATAGGTATTGGCGAGCTCACCTTTCTTTTCTTGCACTACTAGTAATTTAATCTCAAGAAGAATAAGCATTTAGATCTTTACCAGATAACTTGGTAGGTTATACTAGTCAAGCCAATTAATATTGTCTTCTCTTTATATAGTTACCCAAGGGAGAATTTTACTTAGCACCAACATATTCAAAATGTATTTTTCTCTTTCTCTTGAAATCTCACCATTTAAGCCTCTTCTTTAGATAGTAAAGTATTATTGCTGTTGATAATCATTTGGAATTCCAATAAAATGCACGTGGTACTGTGCAAGTAATCTCTGAAGAAATAATACCTCAAGCTTAATACATGGAATCTTTCAGCATAGATTTCAGATATAGCCTCTGTACACAGAAAAGGAGAAAGTTCACTCACTTGTTCGAAAAGGGCAGACACTGCTGACACTGAGGAACAGCCATGAATCAAAGCAGACAAACACCTTGTTTTTATGAAGCTTAGGCCTAAGTGGGGCATATACCATAAACAGGAAATAGGCCATCTGCCAGGTAGGAGAACTGCACTGAAGATAAACAAATGAAGGCAAAGAAATAGAAGGTGGTGATGAGAGGAGAGTGTCCTCTTCTGTAAAAAGAGAGGATGAGATGCAAGCAGAGGTCAAAAAGAAGAGATTCGTAGGTCTGGGCAAACAGCTTCTCAGGTAAAAGAAAATAAAAGGGTGGTAGAAGGATAATAAAGACAATTTTCCACATTTATGTTTTGCTCCCTTGAAAAGTATTTCTCTGGTGTAAATAAGGACAGGGAGCTTTGTGGAGATACATAATGAGAATGCCAGGATGAATTTTACAGAGGTATGTGCCCCATAGCAAGTTGAAATGGGAATGACCATTTTGGGCAAAAATCAACCTCCACTAAGGACCCACTAAGACTAATCTGAGGAAATCCAGAGAACTTGGGAATGTTTTCAGGAGAGTTCCCTAAGAGAACAGATGGGAATACAAAAGCTGCATTAGTATAGGCTCAAACAGATTTTGGGTCCCCTAAAATAACCCTTGCCCTCCCTCCCAGGAATGCAATCCTGTGCCCAATTCTGGACAGGATTCTTGCTGACATATATTCCTTTAAAATGCTACTTAAAACAGTTATTTTCTCCTTATGCACAGTCATAAAATCTGATTATTCATACCCAATCTTTATCTTAGCAAGGCAAGTTTGTTCAATCAGACTCATTCTCCTGAGATAGGTCATGCTACTCAGGACAAAGCTCTCTCAAATATAATATATATTTCACACTTAAATATTCTTAATTATTCTAGATTTCCATTTGCCTTTTCTTTTTTTCTGAAGGAAAGACATAAAAATATCCAATAGAAAAATCCCCAGTTTGATGACTGACACATCTTTCTTCCTGTCCCCGCCTTTCATATAAAACTCTTAGAGTTACATTAACTGTAACAGAATTAATTTTATCTTCAAACTACGTTTCAATGCACTCAGTAACTTGGCTGAAATCCAACAAATGTGTATTAACACGTCTCTAATACATCATTCAATACACTTTGGTGAGTACATACTCTAAATCATGTATCATACAACAGTACTTCTGAAGATTTTATTCTACTTGGTTCTGAACATTAAAAGTCAAATAGAATCTTCTGCCTGCCTGCTTTTGGGGTTGAAGGAAAAATGGATAGACATTTAACATCTAGTGTAACATGTGGTTTTCAGTGTTACATTAATTTGGACTTGAGTGCACACTTGGTGTTGGTCATGGGATTCTGGACTTTCAGTCATCCTGGTATCTTGGACATCAATATTATTATTGAATGACAGCTCTAGGGCACTTGAGAAAGAGGTGAAGGTGTTTTGTGTTTGGGAAAGAGAGAGATGTGACTAAATGTGATGAATGGAGAAAGCACTGGAAAACAATAGTATTGACCCCAAGTCTTCAATTCTCATTTACATGTATTCTTTGCCTTACGAGTTTGTGATTTCTCTCGTTAGGATAAGAGGATTCTTTCCCATCTTTGACTTCAGTGATGGTGTATGACTTTATTAGGCAGTTGTGTGGTCAGTGAACTTTGACAGAAATAAAGATTCTGGAATAAGATGAACTCAAGTACATTCAGTATAAACTGTACTCAAGAGTTTTTTCCTCTCACCCAGCCAGCCATGTAATATTAATATCAAATATATACACATGTACTTAACCTATGTAACATATGTTTACATAATATGTCAACATGAACTTTGGGTAGAGACTTGATGTCTCCATGCATGATTGGGCTTATCATCTTCAGCTTTTTTCATCACATAGAAAGGACAGAGAGCTACCCTTACCAGCCTGTTTGTCCAAGAAACATGAGAGACGTGGAGATCTGGACTCAAGTTGCAGGTTAGATGGACCACAGATAACCCCAGCCAGAATGAGCCAACTGTACAGACTGCAAATCCATGAATGAGAGCAATCTTTTCCTCTTTTTATTAACCCATGGTGTTTTGAGATGATTAATTAAGCCCTATTATTGAGATAACAAACTGATACAAACATGCAGAAACAATTTAAAACAGCAGAAATCCAGCAAATTTTTCTTTCTTTTTACTATACTAGATTATTTGCTTATGTAAAGTTACCTAATTGCAAAATAACGATGTAAATGGGAAAGTGAAATATTCTCTAAGAATTATAGCATTGAGTGAGCCAAAATTGGATTGCTAGCTGCTTTGTAAACTACATTTATCTTCCCCTAAATTTGTATAATATATACATTATCTACAGATTATTTTATTTTTGAATAACTGGAAGTTTTAAAATGTATAAAGTGATCTTTATGTAAATAATATCACATAGAAGGGTAAGGAAAAAAATCTATTGAGTGCACTTTTTTCCAATGCATCTTAGTCCGAGGTCTTTTTGTCTTCAACGTCTTTAGTGAGTAAATTCACCCTTTAAGACATCACAGATAATTTTAGAAACCTGCTCATTGATTCAATTCAATGAAATATTTATTGAAAACTTACCATCTAAAATATTACATATGGTTTATATTTATGCATGTATTTATTTATCATTTATATTATGTGTCATTCTGGTAAAGAATCTGAGGCACCTACCAGAGATGCACAGACAGAAATATATTAAGAAAGTCAATATGGACCAGGTGTGGTGCCTCAAGCCTGAAATCCCAGCACTTTGGAAGACTGAGGCTGGCAAATCACCTGAGGTCAAGAGTTCCAGACCAGGATGACCAAGTGCAAACCCCCGTCTGTACTAAAAATACAAAAATTAGCTGGGAATGGTGGCCCATACCTGTAGTTCCAGCTATTCGGTAGGCTGAGGCAGGAGAATCCCATGAACCTGAACCCGGGAGGCAAAGGTTGCAGTGAGCTGAGATCACGCCAGTACACTCCAGTCTGGGCGACAGAAAAAGACTAGCTAAAAAAAAAAAAAAAAAAAAGATTAAGCCATGTGGTTAGTTTGTTAAATAAGCATACCTTAAGTACTGTGTCATTGAAATAAGGCACACATTTTTCTTTGAGCTCCTTACTGGTCAGAATGAAGATAACATTATAGAATGTTACATGGTTGACCAAAAGATTCATAATATCTATCCATTTGATTGGAATAAACATGGCTTTCTGGGTATTAAAGAGTGATGAAGGGGTCTCTTCTTCATCCTCATAAATAGTTCATACTGCTCCCACATGTAATTGTCACCAAATTATTCTTACTACAAATACAACAGTGATTTCTATGCCCGAATGCTATAATAACACTGAGTACAAATTCAAGGAATAATGCAAAAGTAATAGTCATATATTTAATTTTTCAAAAACAGATGACTTATATATGAGAAATCTTCATTTCTGGATATATCAAATCATAAAATTTAGTTAAGATGTACTGTGCAGATTTCAGGATGCCATCCATGAATACCATTTTTCATGATTTTAATTTTATTGAATATTTACATGCAAAAATTAAATTGATGTTAAATGCTTTGTGCAAACCTTAGTGAAGAAAATATGTATTGCTGATGTATTCATTAGGCACATATTTATTCAATATTGTATTAAAGCTTTTAAAAACAAATATTTGTCTTTTAATGTGTTGCCCTTGTGACACTAATGTACAAGGGCATGTTTAGTTGTTTTTAGTGTATTCTGGCTCATAGAACAATTTACCATATACTAGACAGCTTTGAAACAACAGAAATTCATTTTTTACAGTTCTGGGGGCTGTGAAGTCCAGGATCAAGGTACAGACAGATTCAGTGTCTGGTGAAAAACTGTTTCTTGGTTCATAGATGGTGTGTTCTCATTGGGTGTAACACTTGGATGTTTTGGATTTCAACATATGAAATTTGGTGAGAGGAATATTCAGACCATAGCAGTTACTATCATAGTAAACTTCAAATTAATATTTTATGCACAACTTAAGTACACCAGATGCTTATCACAAACATTCATATTTATAATGTATGCATTTCATGTGATAATTACTTTTCTTCTACATGCGCACACACACACAGACACACAAAATTTTTTTTTTAATCTTTCAGAAGTATTTACTTTGTATATGTCAGAAATAGCAACAGCAAGAAAAATAAGGACAACTTTCCATTTCTAGCTTTGTGGGCAAGTGTGTGTGTTTAGTTTTTCTTTTAGCCCATCTACAAGAAACAGAGCCAAGTTGTTAGTCACGGAAGATTGCTTAATACCAGTTTTGTACCCAACAGGATTCTCAAAAGACTGTGTTGCCAGGAAACACAGAGCCAAGGGTACTATGGCAAGCACAGAATAAGTATGGTTGTTTTCAGTGGAACTCTCCACATCCTTAATTGCTCCAAGAAGTCAGTGTTACATGTTTATCTATTCCCATCTCTGCAGACTTTGCTTGTTTTGTCTTTATCTTCACAGCAACGCAATGTATTTACTGCTCTGCTGGGCGTTTTATAATCAATTCTATTATTCTCATTGTCAGGTACTTTTAATCCACACATTGTAGTCAATTAATTTGCATCATACTAACATCTCTTAAAATAGAACTTTCCCTCACATTGAATTTTGTTTTCTTTAATATTTTATACAGAGTGATTGTATACATTATCAACTAATCTGAAGTGTCTGAGACTGAAGAAACAGATCTCCCTTGACCAAAACCTATCTCCTGAGATAATTGAAATACTCTATAGTAACATTATCCACAGATATATTTTAACAGCTAGAGTAGATTTGCAGATAATAAAGTATTGCCATTCCCTTTAAAATCTGGTTTTCTAATGATGATAATTAAGAATAGTTTCTCTAGCTTTAAATAGAGTGTATATAGTAACTTCATGTTAGTCAATAAAATGGATGGCAGAAAAAAGGTAAGAAGTACAAGTTGGTATCTGTAAGACAGTGACAAAAACATTATCCCATAGCAATAATAATATCATGCTGAGTTTTTTATTAAAATATTATCTTTTGGATGTATTTTTGAGAAAGTTTATTTTTTGTGTTCAAGCAAGTAATTTATGAGACAGAATGTTAAACCTTCGAAACTACTATTTCAACAAAAATATGACCCACATTGTATATTAGAAACTAAAAATTAACATAAAACCCTCTAAAAAATTTTTATAATCTGATAATTTCTGTATTTAAGAAAATTAAAATTATAATAAAAAATGCTATAATTAAACTTCAAAACGTTCATTTTTCTCAACCACTATAAATTTTATACTAATATAATGAATATAATAATAAATCTAAAAAAGTAGTACCACAAATTCAAACTCAAATTTTATTAACAAATTATAGTTTTATAGCCTGAAGATTAAATTATGATACTACCACCATTACATTTATCTAAATTAAGAACAGTATCATACAAAAATAAAACATGTCTATTTAAAAACAATTATTAAATATGACATGGCATTTATTTTAATCTGTTGGTTACTAAAGAAAGATGCAGTAAAGAGGTTTCAGAAGTAAAATATTTATAATTTTTTATTTACTTTTGCAAGAAAATGACCGGAAGATGTTCATCTTGTAAATAAAAGCCTTAAATTACTACATGCCTATATTTGTTATATATCTCTATTAATCAAACCACATGAGCTTAAGAAATACTTATTTTTATTGCATTATTTTTATGAAGTGAGCTAATTTGATTAATCTGCTGGGATACTGGTCATGTACTGAGTTGATATGGAAACCATGATAATTCTTGAAAAGATGTAATGGCTTTTGAAAGATAATGGAATTACATCTTTTAAACTAAAAAGAAAATATTTACATTTCCAGTAAATAAATAGTTTTGTTACTAAGGAAATGCAAATATACCTAATACATAAGAGATTAGCACATGAAGCACAATAAATAAGCAGCTTTCGATGAGAAGTTCACGTTATTTAGAAAAATAACATTACTTGTCTGCCATTAGAAAATAAATCTTGAATGACCAGACCTGAATCTAAGTAAACTTTTGCTGTCATTGGTACACAAGCAGACCTTCACAGAACTGCACAGATAGTTACATGATGCCCTTGCACATTAAAGAAATAAACACACACACATGCACAAAGAACCAGATCATTTTTTTTTAAATGAAAAAGAGGCACAGAAAGTTGAATTTTGTGGCATGCCATCTGTTCTGCTGGAAGAGCCTCTTTCCATGAAAGCCAGTGTGTGACATACATCAGTCTTTGCTCTGAGCCAAGTGTGTGTTACCTTGTTGGCCCAGGCCCAATACTAAGTCATATGGGCCTCAGAAATGGAAATCCTAGTCAAAATATTCAACTCTGTTTTAACCTATGAAGTCTTACATTCATAAAACCTGCTTTCCACATTAGTAAATGGAATTTTGTGACTTGGAAGTCTGGTAAAGACACCTAATACATTTCCAAAGTGTGGATGGATATTGCCTCTAGTTAATGTAGACTAGATGATTGACTAGGAAGCTGAGGTCACACTTCACTGCAGAGAAAGCACCTCACTATCACTTTTGTTGAACAATGAGGTTATTTATGCTTTAACAGCCCTGATATATACCTTGATTTTTAATAATTTAAGACACATTTTCTTCTGATATAATGTCTCAAACATCTCCATGTTTTCTAGTTATCTTATTTTCTTATACCACAATTTTTATGTTTGCAATATTAATACAATTTTGCAATTTCATAACATTTGGGGGTTGTCATTCAGTAAAAGAATCTTCTTTATCCTCTTGGCTTCTGCTAGAAAAACAGATGGTTTAGAATAAGAAGAAAATAAATAAAAGAGATGCAAAAGTATACAAAAATGTTAACTACTTGCTGAAATTCTGACCTTTTAACAAAGCCTGCTGTCAAGCTCTTGACTAGATAAACCATGACCAGTATATTATTAATTAGGGTAGAAATCCCAAATTTAAATGATTCTGGCTAAATGTAGAGCTTTTCAGTTTAGGAAAGCAAAACAATCAGATAAAATTCTGTACTTCTCTGCTACTACTCTTTTGTACTATTGCCTCATGCTGCAGTCCTCAAGCATTATAAATGTTAAATTCTGAAAAGACGTTAATTGAATACAGCCTAACTGGTGTAAATGAAACTCATGCTAATGACTAAAATATAAAGGAGTTTTGTAAAACCTTTAATTAGTTTAGTTTCTAAGAGAGATAAACAGGGTGTTGATAAAATAAGATTTAGAGAAATTTAGACTACATAGGTATACCTACATATGTATTCCTTATGTAGTAAAATTGATATGCATGACTCAGTATGGTTAGGCTCTGTGTTCCCACCCAAATCTCATGTTGAATTGTAATCCCCAATACTGGGGGAGGGACCTGGTGGGAAGTGACTGGATCATGGGGGTGGATTTCCCCCTTGCTGTTCTTGTGCTAGTGAGTGAATTCTCACGAGATCTGATTTTTGAAAGTTTATAACACTTCCTTCTTTGCTATCTCTCTCTCTCCTGTCACAATATAAAGTTGGGCTTGCTTCCCCTTCCCCTTCACCTATAATTGTAAGTTTCCTGAGGCTTCCCCAGTCATGCTTTCTGTACAGCCTATGGAGTTGTGGGCCAATTTTTCAATAAACTACTCAGTCTCAGTTAGTTCTTTATAGCAATGTAAAAACAAACTAGTATAGCCCTAAACTTAAAACATACATAACCATTAATTTGACCTGGTACATTTATGAAATGTTTTGATTAGAGGTAGAGTGAAACAGATTTGGATAAAATGTTACGATTTGTTGTAATGCTACTAGAAAATGCAAAAGCTTAGAGCACTCCAGTAAGATGAGGAAAAGGTGCCACATTATATAAAGATACCAAAATGCCAGAAAAATTTCAGGTGTAGTCTTCTGGGAATTAAGGCATAATGGCCTCTGGTAAAATAAGAGATAAAAGCAGATGGAGATCAAGTTTTGAAAGAGCTACAAAGTCAGGGAAAGTCATTGATCTTGACCCCATTGTAGCCAGTGGGAAGTTCCAAAGTTGCCATGTCAAACTTCCGGTTGATTAATCGGCTTTGCTTTTGTAATTTCCAAATTACATCCAGATGAGAGTAAAAGAAAGTTGAACTAATTCACAAGATTTGGGTTTACTGAAATTTCATGTTTCAGAGACTATGCAAGGAAGGGAAAACCCTTGATGATTTATTTTTAACTTTCTAGGTATACAATTCTTGGTGCAATGTTTTAAGCAGAAAAAGATACCCATTTGAAACATCTGCCCACCTCAGTAAAGCAAGTTCAATGCTTCAAGCTCAATGCTACCTGAAGTACTGTGTGAATTTTAGGAAGCCCATGATCTTTTATTGGAAGCCAATAAGCTAAGTTTTAAAACAAAAAATAAATAAAGTGAGAGAATGTCCCCTATAAGTTCTTGAGGGTGTGGCTTTATTTTTGCTGTTGTTATTATTTTTCACTGTTACAGCTCCTCTTCCTAGCAAAGGACCTGGTACAGTTTAGATATTCAATAAAACGTTTTTGAATTGAAACTAAGACTGTATTTAATAAATTATGAGTTGTACATTTTTATTTAATATTTTGACAACTTGAAATCACTGACAGGTAATAGTAAATACTTACTTGTCATTGTCATTGTGTATGCATGTACTATGCAGATCAGCGACTTGGAAGTTTAAAGTGAAGACAATGGTTAGGGTTCTCTTAAAAACTGTCATAGCACCAATCACCTTGAAGGTACAGAGCACAACTTACACTAATGATAAACAGTAACAGCTCTCAATAGATAAGTGATGTCAGAGACTAGGCTCTAGTTTTTTTAAATGTGAGGTATGCTCAAACCCATTTTATTTTGTTTAAATTTTCATTCACATGTATACATGTATATAATTTAAACATCTATAAAAATACATCTAAAAGTTCTAAAATAACAACAAAACCAAAAGTGCAAAATGAAAAACAAGGCAGGTCTTTTACTCTCAAAAAACTGGTCTCTTAAGGCTTTACTAATGATTGGTAAATAACTGCACTACCTTGTAAAATATAACAATGTATCCCAAAGAGATGACAGCTGAAGCAGAATTAAAAGAAGAAGGAAAAGGTAAATGAGCAACACAAGGTTACATTGAATATGTTTTTACCAATAGAATTAATATTATGGATGAATTTAGAATTTCATTCCTAAAACATTGAGCAGGTCTTCAAAAAGGAAGTACTGAGACAGTGTTTCTGTTTCTAAGTCTTGGAGAAAATATACCAGAGGGCATCACTTGGCACTGAATGCACCAGAGCCAGTCACAGTCAAGGCTGCCCATTTCCTTTCTTCTTTTTGTATGTACTTAGATATTAAGATTTTCATATTCTAAATGACAAGAAGATGTCATTTAGGGGGGAAAGCATCTAATATTTTAGAATCATTAAGAATGGAAAAATAAATGAATACTATTTTAAAATTCTTATACAATGTATGAAATTGACTTTGATAAGTAAAAATGTATACTATCAACCAAAAGCAACCAGCAAAATAACAAAATAAGAAAATAACAAAACAAAGTGCTGTAGCTAATTAAACTCACAAGGAAGATAAAATTCAATTATAAACTGTAAATTAACCCAAAAAAAAAGCCAGCAAACTAAGGAACAGGAACAAATGGGTGGAATTAATAGAAACTAAACACAAATGTTTAAGATTTAAACACTATAATGTCATGTAGTACTTTAGGGGCACAGCAGCCATGCTTCTCATGGCCCTAGAATGGTTCTTCAATATATGAGAGAGACAGGAAAGGCAGAAAAATACATTACAAGAGAATGAATTACATAGAAATTTCACTTAGGAACACAGATACAAAAATTTTTAACAAAACTGAGCAACTACAATCACATTAATGATCACAAAAATGATCATATCAACAATCACATTAAATGTAAATAAATGAAAACCCTGCAAATTTTAATTTCAAGTGGGCATGGCATATTTACCAAGTGAGGCCAAATTTGGTCCCATAAAACTAATCTCAATCAGTTTCAAAAAAATTCACTAATAAAAAATATTTTTATTGACCATAATGAAATTAAATTATAAATCTACAGCAGGAAGAAAACAGATATCACCAAACATTTCAAAATAAAATGAAATATTTCTAGTTAATCAATGAGTAAAAGAAAAAACATATAACTTTAGAAAAGATTCAGAACAGAATGAAAATAAAATATACAACAAATTTGTAGGAAATTTGTAGGAAACAACTAAAATATATAGTGTAAAATTCTGACACTAAATGACCTTTAGAAAGAAAAAAAGACCCTTAAATTAATAACCTCATTTCCCACATTAAGAAAGCAGAAAAAGAAGAAAATATCATACACAAAATAAGAGAAATAATAAAGTAGAATTTAATGATGTTAAACATATGCATAAAAATAGAGAAAATCAGTGAAACCAAAAGTTTATATTTTGAGATCAACACAGCTGATAAATACCTAGATGAAATGTCGAAGCAACAGAGAGAAAGAAAAGCAGCAGCAAGTAAACAAACAAAAAACAAGACACAAATGTCCACTATCAATAATTAGAGAATTATCATTACTGCAGATCCCATAGACATTGAAAGAATAATAAGATTATTATGAATAATTGTTCGCCAATAATTTCAAAAAGTTAAAGTATTCAAATTGCTTGCATGGCACAAACTAAAGAAGCTCATGTAAAGAAAAAAAAATTTGTTTTAAATAGTCCCACATCTGTAGAAGAAATATAACTTGTATGTAAAATTCTTCTCATGAAAAAACCCCACTCTTTCATGGATTCACTACTTAATTCAATCAATTATTTAAGGAAGTAATTGTATCAATTCTATACAAACTCTTCAGACAGAGAAAAATCTCAATCATCCCATGAGGCTGTCATGGTCCATATACCTAAACTAGCAAAATACATTACAAGAGAATAAACTACAGAGCAATTTCACTTATGAACACAGATACAAAAATTTTTAACACAACTTGGCAAATACAATTTTCTAGAATTTAGAAAATAGAACAAAATGACAAACTAAGTTTTATTGCAGGAATGTAACTTTGATTTAATGTAGAATAGTTAATGCAGTTAAGCATATGAGCCAATCAAAAAAAACAAGTTATGGCAAGAATATAGTGGAACCAGAAATCTCATACGCTATTAGTAGGAAAATAACAATAAAGCCACTTTGGAAAATAAGTTTTGAAAATTTCTTAAAAAAATGTACTTCTAGTATACACAACAGTGTGTTGAATCTCAAAAGGATTACACTGGGTGAAAAATAAAACAAAGTAAAATAATAATAAAAAATATCTATTATATAATTTTATGTATATAAAATTTTTGGCATGCACAATACAATATGTAGCAACAGAAAGTAGATTAACTGGTTGCCTGGAGATGAAGACACAGAGAGGGTTTGGTGAGAGGAAAGATATATGTATACAGTATCAACATGTATCATTTTGTACATTAAATATGTAAAGTTTATTGTATGTTAATTAAACATCAATAAGGCTGTTAAAATATTATTTTAATTATAAGAAGGTATACATAGATATTGATCAATCTTATTACAATATTTCAGAGAAGGATGGCAAATTTCTGGATCTGGCACTGGAAATGGGTAGATCAATTAGAGAAGTTTTGATATCAGCAGACTTTCAAGGAACTATTATAATTAGGCTATTTCTATGAGTATTAAAGTTATATATATAATGATTATGGGTCTTTAGTAAAAGGGGGAACATGTTGCCAAAATCTTCAATGAGTATGTGGTTGAGAAAGAGAGCACCATGCTATAGCTGTCACAAAAAGAAGAGAGTTGTATAAGATTTCATGAACTTTAAGTAAAGAAAAACAGACATCAAATTGGACAAGTAATTATGTGGAAGTGGTAATAGGGATAAAAGATATGTATAAAATGTTGTGGCATCAATGGGGTAGAATAGAATGGGAAGCCTCTATTTCAGGGGATATCAAATGAAGTAATGATTTTGTTAAAGATAAGGAGACAAAAAGTATATTTTGAAGACATTTGTGAATAGAGAATTTCCTTGCTTCTAGCCCTGTATCCAGTTATACCCATGAGCAAGTTGTATTCCCACACCTAGGACCTGTAGGCTCACTAGTAACTTCTATTTTAACAAGCAAGTTTTTTTTGTTGTTGTATTTTTCCCATTATAAATCTGCCTTGATACTCTGAAGACTGATTGCCTTCCTAGCTTTTATTTGTTCTCTTCCTCAGTAAAGCAAGTTTTCCCTAAAAATTGCCTATTTAGGGAAATCACCTAGACTTCTCTAATCTGTCCCATGCACCTGGACACAAGCAAAATATGAAAGAAGTCTGCTCTACAGTTCAGACACTACCTGGGTGGCCCAGCTGCTCTGTCTCATTCTAGTTCACGTTGCTCAGTTGGTGTCCCCTAGCACTTCTGTGCCCTTGACTTTTTTTTTTTTAATATATACACTTTTTATTGCATTTTAGGTTTGGGGGTACATGTGAAGAACATGTAAGATTGTTGCATAGGTACACACATGGCAGTGTGATTTGCTGCCTTCCTCCCCATCACCTATATCTGGTATTTCTCCCCATGCCATCCCTCCCCAACTCCCCATCCCCTGCTGTCCCTCCCCTTTTTCCTTCCGACAGACCCCAGTGTGAGATGCTCCCCTCCCTGTGTCCATGTGTTCTCATTGTTCAACACCCACCTATGAGTGAGAATATGCAGTGTTTGATTTTCTGTTCTTGTGTCAGTTTGCTGAGAATGATGGTTTCCAGGTTCATCCATGTCCCTACAAAGGATGCGAACTCATCGTTTTTGATGGCTGCATAATATTCCATGGTGTAT